>NXFV01000707.1:0-51486 GCA_002803225.1 Gamarada debralockiae | reverse complement strand
CAGCGGCGGCAGCGGCGGCAGGGGCAGGGGCAGCCTATAGTCCCAGTCCATTAGTATCTGCTTAGTCCAAAGGTAAAGGTAAAGAAGACAAATATCTTACAGCAAAAGCCGCGAGAGCGTTTTGGGCCAAATTAGCTATGGTTTGGAGTCTGTAAGGGTCACTCATCTATTTACGATTAGTGACAAGTACAGTTGCAGTCCCTAGGCGTTGACATACATTATTGATTGTTAGTTGTATAAGGAAAAGAAAAAAAAGAAGGAAGGAAAACTAAACCTTACTTATGTAGACTTACCTGTGAACAACAATACAATTGCGTTCAATTCACTTCGGTTAGGTTCCTATTGTGGTTACGGATAATATTTCATACGGCCGTTTTCAGTCACGTGTCACACGCTCACATGATAACAGAGAAAAATCGCACTAGCGCGCCTTGGCGCGCTGCACTCATGCTAGTCAAACTCTACCCTGATCATCGACGAGGAAGGGCATCATACAATATGACGCAGATCTTTGCACTGCCTGCTGTGAATCTTAATATTGCCATGTAATGACGGTCAAAGCGCCTCCATTCATTCACCTCCAGCCTGCAACCCATCGGTTTCGCAGATGATGCACCTCAGCGGCTTCGATGGATTCACTGAAATTTAGCGGATGACCTCGACGCCTTTGAATCTGTTCCTGTAGTTCTGTAGTCGTGCCAGCCTTGTAACGGAATATTCTAGCACCAAGTACAACAAGGGCATTGATAGTGAGTCTGGTTCGTCATACAATTTTTCCATTGAAATTTGTAACAAATGTATCTCAAACCCGTCTAGCAAGATATGAGTGTTGTAAAAGTGTAGCAATTCTCCGGATATTCCTCTCATCGATCAATAGATCAAGCAACTTTCTCCGCTGTAGCAATAGTATCATCAGAGTGTGGCAATACTTCATCGAACGTCCAACCCACAATCAAGCAACCTCCACCTCTACGTCGATAGTCTTAACCAACTTCTTCAAAGCCTTCTCCTGCTTCTTCGCAACCTTGCCCCAAACACCCTCGACATTATATTTTTCGTCAAAGAACAAGTCCGTAGTGACCTGGTCGTCTTCCTCAAGAGCCTGCTCCTTACTGGCCGTAAGCATACGTCTATATCTCTCCGTACCAATCCTCTTGCCCCCCATCAGCAGACTCGCAAACAACTCGTCCTGCTCGCCCCGTTCATTCTCGATCAGTGCCGCCGTATCGAGCTTCTCGATGCGTTGAGCTACTTCTTCGAACTTGGCTACAAGTGCGAAAGCGGTGGTGGTGATCTCCTTGGTCTTCTTGTGCATGGCTGTGAAAACTTGGCTGGAAGCGGAGAATGCGCCGTTGACTTGGCCGGGCTGGGGGACAGAAACTAAGCTTCGCGACGCACCATACGCAACCTTGAAAGTCTCGAGGAACTGAGCATCGCGCTTGGTTCTGTCCAGAACTCTTATTAGCCCTCCATAAATCCTCATAATAATGGAGATAGCCAGCAAAAAGAACTTACGAAGTCTTCTCCCCCTCGGCCAACAACAACTTCAACTTTCCCTCCTGACCATTAACCGCCTTCTCGAACTTCTCCATGTACCCCTTATCCTCCTTATTCACTTTTCGCTTCTTCTTGCTCTCGAACTCCACCAACGCAAGGAACGTCTGGCTTTCCGTCCGCCCAACTTCCTCGTCGTTCTCCTCTTCAACCCTCGTCTTTGGGGGAGGCTCCGACTTTCGCGCACTTTTTTTGACGTGCTTTGCAGCGACAGGAGCGCCTTGTATGAAGACACCATTACTAGAATGGTTTTCACGCTCGGGAGATGGGGAAAGGGAGTGCTCGGTTCTGCGCTGCTTGGCGGGTGGGAGCGAACCTGTGACGCGTCAGTTCTTGCAGGTTTGGATGGGGATTTAGTTGAAATTGATGAAGTGGGTAACTTTAAGGCAGTACTCACTCTCAGACTTGCGCTTGGTGGTTGTTCGCACCATCGTGAGGTTTCGGTGAGTGGTGTTGAGGTTGGAAGAAAGTTGGAGCAAGTGACTGGACTCGAGCTACACTTCATCTCCAGCAAATCCGCAAAAGCACCCAACTCAATTACTCGAGTGAATTGCCATACTACATACCAAATTTCATATAAGATAGCAAATTCCCTCGCTGATTTTCATGCTCCATTCTTTCGGATAGCTGCTTCTCTTTCATGTGCGGTGAGAGTTGCGCCATGAACAGGGTCAGTTACATAGTACTGTAGTACATTATTTCTGTGTTCCTATAGTCTTGATTTCGAAAAGTTTTATCTAGGACGTACATAGACTGCATCTCATTACTGTTCACATAGTATCGTTTATGTCAATTCGTGATATCGGTATCGAGGAGATTTCTTCTTGTCGATTGGAAAATGTCTTTATCCGAAGATCCAACGAACCAGTCAAGAGAGACCAGAGCTTGAAGTGACAATGGCTTTGAAAATTGAAAAAGTCTAGCTTCTGCTACTTGTTAGATCACGACATGGAAGTCAGAATAGGTTTGAGCAATTGCAAGTCTCGTCACCCAAACAAGAAAGTATTTTCAAATCTTTAAATTCCGAACTACCAGGTATAAAGCTTTCCTTTCCCCTTTACACAGCCCCATAAAGCATCAGCATCGGCATCCGAATCTCTGAAAAGAAAAGAGCATTATCTCCCGTATGCATTTTAGAAAACAAGGCCTACGATAGCTGCGAAAAGTAACGAAATCATTATCCATCTGGCGTACCCAATCTGATCTTTTAAAATTCCACCCAAAGCCCTCCCCAGACACCTTGTGATATGTGCAGTTCGTTCAACACACAAAGCAAAGGAAAAGAAAAGCAAATCTATCTATCAGTGTGTTCGTTTGTGCGTCCCATTCCCTTTGCTGTGCAATTCATGAATCGTAATTCGGTAGAAACGCTGGATATCCTCCCTTGAAACGAAAATGAAAATCTTGGAAAATGAAATTAGTGACCGAAAAGAAATGTAAATGTATCGGAGCTCCGAGTATCTGCCTGGCCGAAGTGGAATGTCTGTCTGGTCGAGGTTGGTTGCCCATCTGAATCTGTTGCAACAAAATAGCGGAGACATCTCTCTAGTAGCAGAAACAGCCCTGTGGAAGAGACAGACAAGGAGATCGACCTTCAGAAAGTTCTAGGCGTATAGTTGAGGTTGTCTTATCGTGAGGAAGCTCGCTTTTGGTAACATGCCGACGTGTATATAGAAGCCGTTATCGAATAATTAACAAGAAAGGAAGGCTGGACAGATTCGAATATGCGATGTCTTCTCCCTCATCTGAGTTGATGTCTAGCGGAGGATCTCGAAGTTGTCGAATGTAGGTCAGTATCGTATAAATCGAAAAGGGATTGTGGTTTCAGATCTTCGAGAGAGTATCGAGTGTGAGTATCAATCGGTCGACAAGGAGGGGGTTTGGTACAAGTCTGCCAATCGATGAGAACGAGCTAACGAGTATTCATTGAAAGACCCTGGAAGCTGGAAATCCAATCCGCATTGGGAGTTCCGATGCCGCTCGACTGACGTCCATAGTCACTGCCATCATGATTTGGCGTAGATCCGTGAGGCGAAGGGAATCGTGCAGGCAAGGTTTGATAGTCGGCTGTGGGGGTGAATCCAGAGAATGGGTCAATCATACTAGGAACGTAGCCGCTTGGAGAGACAGCGACATTTCGAGGAGCGGCGGCGAAGGGAGAATAGCCGTAGGTGTATCCGGAGGGTTGGAAGGCAGTTGGTGGCATTGGTTGTCGATCAAGGGCCGAGGTGAAAGGCTGGGCGAAGACACCTTGATAGGCGCCGCGACCGGCAGGAGGAATACCGTAAGAAGGTTGCTCGGGTGGAGGGCGTCGTTCACTCTGCGTGGGTCTGCTGACTCCCACTGCACCAGGGCCAATACCGCTGGGTGCTTGAAGACCGAGAGAAGGGCTGGCGAAAGAAGCAGGGTTGATAGCAGACATCCAGATGCGGGTCTTATAGACTTTGAAGAGATCTGTGACAAGAGAGTTGAAGTTGATGTAGGCGTCGGCGAAGTAGTAGAACGTAAGTTTCTTCCAGTCCCTGCTCATCTGTTAGCACAAATCCTTAGTAGCGCTAAACAGTCAAACTCACATTTGGAACTCTGCATCGAGAATCTCCATGTGCAGACCGTGTTCCTTGACTTTCTGCATGCAGACTCTCTTTGCCTTTGCTTCATTTCCTTCCTTATCCCGTAGAGCCTGAATTTCGTGGTTCTGTGCAAGTCGCTTGATGATCTTTGGCTTGATCTCTCCAGGATTTGGCTCTTGCATGCCATGCTGACTTGGAGGTCCCATTCCGCCAACCGCACTGCCTTGAAGACCATTTGAAGCTGCCATCAAGCCTGCACCAGTTCCATCAGAATTTCCTGCGGCACCCTGACTGTACATCATCAACCACTTGTAATGCTCCTCGGCGTAATGCTCCTTCAGCTCCTTCGCAGTCGCCCAATCCACGTTGTCCCGAGCGACAGTCCCAAGATCCGTGCCTCTATCAGCCTCAACGATCACGAGATCTCCAGGCTTGACAGAAAGTCCAGTGCCTTCTTGAACATAGAAGACATCGGCTCTCGAGCATTTGAAAAGCACGATGTAGAGCAGCTGATTATGGCGTGGCTGAGGAACACCGTACATATTGCGGTGAGGTGACGCAGCTCTACCTCCCCCATATTGGCTGGGCACGCCGTAGGATGGATAGGCTGAGGAATAGGCGGAGTATGGGTCGACGTTTCGGGCGAGACTTGAAGGTCCGCCGAAGTATGATGCTGCTGCAATTTGGTCGTGTGAATAAGTTTCTTTGTATTGAGAAATCGAATAGAAATCATGACTGCCAATCTGATCGAAGAAAGGCGCAGAAGAAGAGAAGAAGTAGGGATTAGGGTAGGATGAAGGAGTAGGATAAGTCGGCAGGAGAGGATACGAAGGAGTAGGGGTGTAAGATGGATGAGGAGGAGATGTTGAAGAACTAGAGTAGAATGAAGAAGCAGGAATAGAGGTCGCACTAGGATAAAACGACAGCGAGGGGTATTCATCAAATAGATGGGTGAGCTCACCATGCTCGAAACCGGAACCTTCCGGGTAGCGATTGGTATAATCCTTCGGCGACAGGTTCTCCTGAAGATTACTTTCATGGGTTGAAAGCGGATCTCCAACAGAGCTCACAGAGCCTTGGCGTGCGGGGACATCGGCGAAAGAGTGGCGTCTGCTCTGTGGAATGTCTGTTAAACCACCAAAGCCAAGCGAACTCTGCCAGTAAGCCTTCTTGACGTTCTCAAGTTTCCTGTTCTCAAGTGAGACATAGGGTGATACTCTTTGACCTGCACCATACTCGCTCATTCTTCGCCCAAGCAACCCTTTGTTCGCGATATCTTGAAGTTCGTTGATCTCGTCAAGTTCATCGATTGCGTAGTCGCTTTCTTCCGGAACTGGCTCTTGAAGGCCGTAGCCATTGCCCAAACTGTAAGCGTTGGTTGTGGAAGAGCGAGGACGAATTCGGGAGTTCTGGTACTGTTGCTGACGTAGAATTGCATTCTCTCTCGCCAGAATCTCAATGGTCTTCGCCTCATTTGACTGAAGTTGTACACCCTGCGTTGAGCCATTCGTGCTCTCATCGTCATCATCATCGACCTCCTTCAACTTGCTCAAGCCACCTTCGTTTGACATCTCACTAAGCATACTTGGTCGAGAAGGTCGATGCTGCAAGCCCGAATGCTGAAGTCCTCGGCCTCTTCCGCTGAACGTTGAAGTGGGACCAGTTGAAGTTGAGGAGCCGGCGGGTGAGTCTGGATCCAGTTGTCCGACTGAATATGATTGTGATCGATATGTCTTCGGAGTAGGGTGGAGAGGAATTGCGAAGGGAATAGTTGGGTTTGAAGGTTGATCGCGCTGAGAAGAAATAGAATCGCTACCGAAGTATCCGTTTCCAGCTGAGCCAGGGGAGTGTATAGATGTTGGTGAAGGTAGAATCTCAGTCATTCTCGAGGGAGGTTCCTTTCTCGATTCGCTGTTCCAAATTCCGCTTGCCCATGGAAAGGAGCCCGAACCCGTATGTCCTCGTCCGACTCCAGTGCCACCTTGTGAGTGAGAGGCCCAATTGCCCGACTCTGCCGATGGCGTACTTGGGTGAGAGGTTGTTGGGGACATTGAGCTTGACGCGAAGGAGCCTTTGCGAGGCTGAGCGCCTGACTGCGTGGTGTCATTCAGCCATGAGGCTCTTCGTGTTGGCTTTTGCGGAGGAACTGCGGGTTGGTGGTGATCGAGCCTATCTGCTTCATCATCTGAGCTGGCTAAGGCCTCGGAATCGGGTGTAGATCGTCGACCATTGAACTTATCAAGGAGTATGGGATTCGATTGGCCAGCCTTTCCTCCACCAGGCCCAATCTTATTACCGCCTGAACTCATGACTTTGGTCCGGTATGACAGTGCTATGTGCAACGATAGTCAGCCTAATGTGTAATCTGTGGACTTTGGAAGATGAAGTAAAAGTTGTTGTCAACAACAAAGATAATATCACAGGGCAAGAATCTCGACAATGAAAGGAATATTGACAGCGATAAAGAGCTCTCGCGAGCTATTGAACTATCTCAAGGTATTGAATAGTCGCAAGCTATTGAACTGTCGACAGTCGCAAAGACTCATCGACAGCGATAATACTTGTCGACGCTCCTGAAGATAGAACTGTGTAATTGCGTTTGAGAAGCGAAGCAAGCCATAAGGGCAGTTCTTGAGGGAAGATGCAGGGAAGGGAAGATTGAAGACAGTACGAGCTTGTCCAACTGCTTTGCTTAAAAACTGAATATGAAGCAAAGAGTCTTCGGCAAGGCAAAATATTTTGGAGAGGGTGTTGAGAAGGTGTTAAATAGCGAAGGGGGTGGAGTTGGAATGTGCGAGGTGGATGGAGGTTTGGTGAATAAAGGAAGTGATGCCAACACTTGATAGTGTGGCTAAAGTTGAGATAGCATAAAATTTGATTGAGCGTACCTTGAGATCAATTCTGCGATGTTGTTTCGGTTGATGACAATTGTCAGAAGGTAAGGAGTTGTGAGGTGTTGAAGACAGGCCTCTGGTTCCAGACCGTGAACCCTGACTTGAGTGTCGAAAGTCGAACTCTGTAGCGGTTGGACTTCTGTCGGCTTGGAACTGAATAGCTAGAGAATCGTAGATGTGATTACTCCCAGATCTGACAATGGTCGTTGATAAGAGTTGATTGTGAAGGTCGATAGGAGTTGTAGCTGTTGCTAGCACTTGGGACCAAAAGTGCTTTTGAAGAGTTGCTTGGAGGAATGGCGCGTATGAAAGAGGCGGGAGGGGTTGAGCTCGAGCGGGTGAAGGTTTAAGTATGATGCAGAACACTAGGGGAGAGTCGGTAGGTCAGGCGCTACTTGACCTTGGAAGGTCAGACGTAGTTTAGAACGATTCAAGACAATGAGTCTGTTTTCAGAAAGCTGGGAAGTTGCAGAACACAACCCCAAACTTCGAAGAGATTTTTGTTACCCTGAAACGTCTAGTGACCGCGATAGTAGCGTCAATTCGGATTCGTGAGGCAGAGGAGGAGTCTGTAGATTGGTCGTATGGCGTGGGAGGATATCTGATTATGGTTCTTTCAAAGTCTAGTTAACGCAGCGTATCAGTGTAATGACTCTCTACCATGTTAATTTAATCAGAGCAGTTATTTCTTGAAGGGGCTGAAACTGCTCGCAATGTTTTCGATAGTTCAGAGGGGGCC
Source organism: Gamarada debralockiae (assembly GCA_002803225.1). NCBI lineage: Eukaryota > Fungi > Ascomycota > Leotiomycetes > Helotiales > Hyphodiscaceae > Gamarada > Gamarada debralockiae. The sequence goes on along the minus strand of NXFV01000707.1, from coordinate 43,729 downwards.
GGGACAGGGACCAGTGGGTTTACTAAGCCGTTGGTTGAAGTTCGAACTCTTATGATCATACGCCAAACTTCAGGCATATAACTACTTCACTAGAATTAAGAGGTCGCAACCATCAGATGTTTCGGATGTCAACCAAGTCTTTGCGTCACCCAGCTTTCAGCTCGCGTGCCTCACTTCCCATGCTGGGATACTGGACGAAAAAGAATGAACACTAGATTTCATCCAATCTTTCGTCTCATGAGTTGTGCCTTTATGACAATAGTTCTCTAAGGAGAGTTGTGTCTTCATCAATGAATACCTGACTGGGGGTCTAAATGCGCAGATACTTCTTTAGCTAGAAGAGACCGAAACCACTCACCACCGTAAATATATTATGCCCGAAGACTCGGAATCGAAATTGGAAATTAGGGTCTGGTATCTGTACATGCGCATGTTAGCCTCCATTCTCAAAAGTTGGCCTCCCCGTAGAAAGCTTCAGAGCCTCAAAGGAAACCCAAGCCCTCCCACAGCAGCATACCTCAAATAACCGTAATTGCCGTACGAAAAAAATCGTAAACCCGTTCTAATATTCTCTCTCTTCCCAGTCGCTTTTCTCAAATGTATAACACGATTCGATGAGAATTCCAATCCACAGAACCAATCTAATCCATTCGCCCGTTTTACCCAGTATGTGTTTGTTGCGTCGTTATGAAACCCGAATGAGAGGATAGATAGACAGACAGATTGATAAATTGTACAAGCGTCCTCTGCGCTTATGGCGAAGATGCGTCGAATGGAAGTTGGATGCGAAGCTTAGGTCGCCTGGACTATGCGTGGCCCATTGTCGAGCGAGCTGGAAAGGCGGCGGGCCTTACTGTTTCTCTCTCTGTCTCTCGAGCCTCAATATATTTCTGCGCGGCGAATTCGTTATGCGGGGTTCGTATTGTGGAGGGGAGGAGGAGGATAGGTTGTGTGTTCTGATGTTCGCGCCGAGGAAGGGACTCGAAGGTGGTCTTTGTGAGGCGCAACGGTGGATAATGCGGGGAAGATGGATGGTCGCGAGACTATATCCAGACTCGTACCACGTGTTGATTATTGGCTATATTCGTGGGGTATGAGGGAATTGTGCGATGGCTCAATTATTTGGACTCACTTCAAATGAGGTGAGGTCTGTCGACTCTGAGGAGGTTGAGGAGAAGGGATCGGGAGCTGCCCACTTGAAGGTCGCTGCAGGTTGTGGATTTTAGCGTGCCTTCACTGGCCTAGCTGCTGGCGGTCCACAATTGCAGGGATTTCGCTAGGCCCAGCACAGGACCAGTAAAGAGCCCGGAAGGTTAATTCGGAGTAAGAAAAGGGAGGGGAGGATAGCATTGGCTTGAGCGATTCTTTGCATAAAACTTCCTTTGAGGGCATGAGGTCGATTAAGTGAAAGAAAAATCAGCATAATGGATCCGCGGGCAGAACCATCGATTCCGAATGCCCTCAAAGGGACATCTTTTGCCCCTCAATCACGGAAATATTCGTGCCTGATAATTCGGCATGTGACCCTGTCTGATTTACAGTATATAAATACAGACAATATGGGAATCGAAATAACCCCCATGATCTCCGGATCTTGGCTCATGAGAGAAGTTCTGGACTTATGGAGAACACAGGCCTGCCGCATCTCACAAACCCTCCCTAAATACTTGTTGAGGGAACCCCGAGAACACTTATCCCAAAGCGCTTTCGTACGGCCCACGCTCTATGTCCCAAGCCCGAAAAGGAAGACACACGAAACTTGTTCTTCATGGCATTTCGATAATCGAAACTATCGAAACATCCCCATATTCACCGCTGCTTTCCTCCATATTACGATGCGAGAAAGAGGAGACGTATGACAAACGTAAAGTGCTGCAAGCCATGTTTTCTCCACGATCCAGATACCGATTTCTCTAGCACACCCCACGCCACTATCGCATGTCAGTGCGAATTTATAGAGAGTGCAATGGCTGGTTGACAGAACTTTGCTTACCCCAGATTTCGCTAACAACCACTTTTACTTGAACCCTCCTATTTCTCAAGGATCCAGCTGTAGCAGGTCGCATGCACTTCCCCCTTGGAATTGATCGCCCCCCTCAGTCATCACCTCAACGCCCCTCCATCATCAAAGTTTGAATAATGGCTACTCTTGGAAATCGCGGGGAAGCATGCTCACTTGCTTATTTCGAACCACTGCAGACTGCAGCGTTTGGTGCAACGTCGACGACGATCGCATCCACAAAGACGCTATCGCTGCGCATTTCCCAATAGGCTTTCACGGCGTTCGAGCAATAGCGCGGTGGGCTAGGGATTCGGCACACAGACCATCGCGAGCCCCTTGATTGCAAGGCCACAAAGCCAGAACGTCCGGGGGTAGTTAATTATGGCCTGGGATATACTCCCGCTTGAAGCGCTGATTCGCCACCGGATTATTTTCCCGTGACCCCAATCGTCGATTGACTCCTGCTCGCCACCAATGAGTGGAAGATGCCGAACTGCTGAGGCGTCTTGCAGTTGCCCCTCACTATCCAAAAAAATTGGTATGCACGAATCTTCATCAGGGTAATCTTTGATGCTGTGAAACGAGATTTTGCTGAAGGAAGTCCGAGGATCTCTCTATTTTACACATTTACAAGCATGCCGTGCCGCCCTGCCAGTGCTTCCCGAGAACACCGGCCACGTATCAGAAAGTAGAAATCTTAACCGGGTACCGAATCCATTGTGCCTTTTCCTCCTGTCGAAGCTTTGAAGATTTCAGTCAGCATGTGCTCAATAAGTGAGAAAGAGAGAGCCAGGAGACGTCTTATGAGTTCCAGAGCCTGTCTCTACGCTGAGACAAGCTCTTTGAACCAAAATATACTCTGAGAGCTCACGAATTTGAACAAAGAAGAAATTAGTTGCTTCGAAAAATACATACCAATTGCATCCGCTCCTTTCTGTTGCTTCAGTTTCTCCTCGAACTTTGCGAATTCTTGCATAGCGATCTCTTCTTCTTGGTCAAGGACCTGCGTGACTCCTTTTACTTCCTCGATCTGTCTCAATGTTAGTTCTGTACTCTTCAAGACCAATACCAATCCTCATCCATCTGCCAGTTCAATCTTGGCATGGGAGGACGTACATAATGCATCAACATCCCCTCAATCCCGTTCTTCAGCGTAACCGTACTCGAATCACAAGTCCTGCACGCTCCCCTCAACTTCAACAACACCTGTCCCCCCTCAAAACCCCTAAACTCGATATCCCCGCCATCCTCCTGAATCGCCGGCCTAATCCTAGTCTCCAACAACTCCTTAATCATCCCCACAACCTCACTATCATTCTCATTATAACTCAGACTATCCTCCTCTCCTCCCTCCTGCCCCTGCTCTCCATCCTTGTTCTCCGTGATATTTACAATCTGTGCTCCGCTTGTTACGGCTTCGGTGATGAGACTAAAAACTTCGGGCTTGATGTGCGCCCAGTTCACATCTGCGGCTTTGGTAACGGTGATGAAATCCGCGCCGTAGAATACGGAAGTTATGCCATCGATATTCATAAGCTGCGCAGCTAGAGGAGAAGGATGCGGAGGAGCGAGTGTGGATCGCGGATTCAGGTATTCGAGGAATGGGCTCGAGAGGCCAGGAGGTAAGATTGGATGGTTGGGAAGGAACTTAAGGGCGTCTGGATTTGGTGTATTTTCGGTCTGTATGAAGATACTTCGACTGCCACCCACAGCAGCTGGTTTCAGCATACTGGAAGGCTGATGTAAAGGCTGTAACGTCGGTCTCGATCTCGCATTCGACGCTGCCATTGCAGGTAGTCTTGTACTTTGGTGCACATTCCGAGTACAACTTGGGTGGCGGATAGTGAGGGAAGGTTTCGCTGGTCGTGTCTTCGTGAATAAAGGGGCTGCTGCCCGCGAGATCTTTCTTGTCGCCATGTTTTAATTGACAACTTTGAGAAAAGATGTCTCGTGTAGATTGTTTTGAAAAAGGCAAACTTTGAATCAACACCGAGCTCTTTGTAATCGCCAAAACCTGAAATGACGCCAATGGCCGGCTCAACCTCGGCCTCTGAAAACCCGTGTCTCCGCGATCTTCTGGTACATAACGCGACGATGGCGGAAACTTTTTTGAAAACATCGAAACCTTCAATCTTCAACAACGACGATGTCGATCCAAACCCTGGACGAAGAGGGAGTTGCAGAGGATGCAAATACAACTCTATACGTCCCAGATGGCATCTACAATGCACCAGACACTCCTGACAACGACTCTGAACACAAGTCGCCATCTACTGTCGATCTCTCAACACAGTCAGCATCAGATCCAGTCGCAGTCTTCCCCACCTCATTGGCTCCCACCAACGACATCGCAAACCCAAAGCTATGCGGCGTATGCAAAGAAAAGGAATTCAAATACAAATGCTCACGTTGCTACCTCCCATAGTACGTCTTCCCCTTCCTTTCCCATCTCCTCAACACTCCTTGGATTGCAACCAAAGCTGACCTTCTATTCACCAAGTTGCTCCATCGCCTGTTCCACCATCCATAAAGCAACACACCCATTACCTGCACCCCCAATCACCAAACCCCTCCCCACCGCGCCCCCCAAACCATCCACCACCGTCCCACGAGCAGGTACAGCCGCAGCAGCACATCTCCAATCCCCCTTCGCCGCACTTGACACCTCCCCCGAACTCCGCGCGCTTTTCAGACACTACCCCAAACTACACATCCACCTCACTCAAATCCACACAGCAATGCAACCACCCTCCAACCCTGAACCAGACTTATTCGAGACGTTGACCGGCAAGCACAATCATCAGAAAGTTTGGAACCAGGATAGGGGATTGGAGAAGGGTAGGGAAGCGCTTAACAGGGCGAGAGAGGCATGGGGGAAGGATGGAGAGGGGGTGAGGGAGTATGGGGAGTTGGTTTTGAGGATTGTGAAAGGTGTTGATGCTGAGGAGTTGGTTAGGCGGGAGTTGGAGAGGGAGAATGCTAGTATTGTTAGGGCGCTTTTGGATGGTGAGATGTGAGGTGGCGAGGTGGCGAGATGAAGCAATGGACTGATATGGAAGCGGGCAGGTGATGAGAGATGATGAGATTTGAACCATTCATGCATTTTGAGCGATTGTTACGCCCGCGAATGGGGCATATGCATGGGATCTGGAGTTCATGGGCGGCGCATTTACAAATCAACGGGTCGAATTGAGCGATTCTGCTTTTAGAGATACCCTGGGGATGCATGCTGCAAAATCGTAGGAAATCAAAAGTCATAATGAACCTAACTTTTCTAAACATGGTGAGAGACTGTCCTGTGAAGTGCTGATATCCAGCTGAGGAGGATTGGCAGGTGAGCCCTCAGGTGGAATCCAGCTGAATCGCTGACATTCACTGACTAATTTGTTGTAAACTGTCCAACGATAACAATGTTCGAGTCTGCGGTTGAACACATGAACGAAATAGAGAAAGTATGTGTGATCTTGATCTTCTCTTTAAATTCGGCGATTCTATTTCCATAGATAGCCAGGCGCCATACCATCCCAATGCAAATCATAGCAAATCATCCACTCATAAGCATATCAACATACCAGCAATCCAGCAATCCACCGCATTAGCTCGGATGCCTCTTAAACCTCGCAAACAGGCCCTTCTTCCCATCCAACGGAGGCGGACTGGTACACTCCCCAATTCCCGTCCCAACCAAACTCTCATCCTGTTTTGTCTTCTCCTTCTTCCCCATCAACACCCAAACACTTTCCTTGCGCCTCAAAAACGGTCCACTGACCCTCTCCTTCACCGTCCTCCCATTTCCCCCTCCTCCACTCCCACTCCGACGCCCCTCCTTCTCCACCGGACTCTTGTCCTCGTCCTCCTTCTGCGCCCAATCATTCCTCCCATCATACGTCGGCTTTACTCTCAGCGATTTCAACCTCGCGTTTCTATTCTCACTAGGCATCGTGTCCGTATCCTCTGAGTCCGAGAACACATCACCTGTACTTAAGGGTCTGGAATGGCCTTTCCCAAGCGCGTTCCGTAAATGCGCAAATTCGCTGAAGGTGCGCTGAGGAATACGGTATACGTCCCGTAACTCGTCGACTTCGGCTGCTTCTTCTAGGGCCTGCGTTCGTTGGAATTGGTTCCTGTTTCGTATACGTTCTTTCTCTACTTCTGCATGATCCTGTAGAACGGTGCGCTGAAGACTGGTAGTTGGTCTCTGGGTGCTTTTTTGGCGAGTGAGATGCGTCGAGGGGTTTGGGAACGTATCGTCGGGGTTTGAAGGGCTGAGCGCAGCCTTTAAGACCGGAGCAGCGAGTTTATGCACCGTTTCTGTAGTGACGATGTTTGGCGTCGCAGTGCGTTGAAATGCTGCTGCTGCGACGGTGGGGACGTGGTGATAGACAGCGTCATGAGGAGCCTTGGGATCGGTAGGCGAAGTCACCGAATGACCAGCAGCTTGAGCAGCAGCTCGTTCCTTCGCAGCTCTAGCCTCCCGTCGCCGCTGAGATTGAAGCTTCTGCTCAGCGACATAGGCAGTCAATCGCCGGGTGAGTTCTTCAGCGTCGAAGGGCTCGCCGTTCTTGACGCGGCGTTTGGCATTGCTGGCTTTGGCGGGGTCGTGGAGGGGGTGTGTCATTGAGCGAGTTGGCTGGGTGGTTTTCTATGTAATGAGTTAAAAGTATTCTTTCCCAGGGTTGAAATAAGTGTTTATGTGAAAATGGGAGGTTTGCTAAGTGTCGTTTATGGAGGAAATATGTAAGCCTGGGTGACGTACAGATGAAGGTTCCTTGAAATCCTTATTATATCCTTTCGGCACCTTTGCAAAAGGCAATGTAGCTATTGTAGCCATGATCTTTAATATCGAGGGAATTCCAGGCCTTAGGAAATTGGGAATGTATGTATGTTTGTAGATATGTACAAATAACGGCACTGTATGTGGCAGGCCTACCAGGGCGCTCGTTAGCTTCGACAAAGAAGAGATCGGACGCGCTCTGCGAGTCACACAGTGGTTGGAGTTCTGGATTTGACTCGCGGCAGTTGGACTGGTGCTTCCTTTAAAGCATTGGTGAAGGTTACAGACAAGAAGAAATAGCGCGGTCGAAGTTAAGGAGTGAAGTTGGGTTTCGGTTGAGCAGAGTAGGGGGACTGCAGCGGTACGAGTCTTTTAAGAGACTCGAGTCTGCCCGTCTATCGATCTGGTGGTGTGCAGCGCAGCATCGAGTGTGGCACGATGTTGGGCACGAGTCGTGAAGAAGATTAAGTAAGAGGCTTGAAGCCATGGAGAAGGAAGAGGAAACGCAGATCCATGAAGTACATTACGGTTAGTCCCTTGTCGATAGAAGCCCAAAAGAGGTTTACCGTGGTTGGAGATGGTACGCACTGGGCGTTGACTAAGTCGGTTATGAAGCCGAATCTGGACACAAGTGAGCAGATGCTGGTCTGGTGATTTATTGGCGGTGACAAGGGAATATCGCGTGCCACAAAAACAGACCATCAATGGAAGCGGATGAAGGTTGATTGCAGGCACAAACATACAGTAGTTGTAAACATCAGGAACTTCCATGTTTTTGATCTTATCCATACATCCCAGATCGTACACCGTGATTGAAACAATTGCAATTGAGTTTGTTGAGGCTCTCCTCCTCTCCTCGTCCTTCTCGAATCAGCCGTGTGTAAAGCTTGATGTCCTTTCGTTCCTGGTCCGAGGCAAGAACTAGCTGCTCTCTTCGGTTGGTTGGTTGTCTTCAAATTGGCACTCACTTTTGGTCACGCTTCGAGACATGACCAGACGCCGATCGCAATTAACTCTGGCTTCTGATTGCCCACAACTCGTCCGGGGTTATTTCGTTAAATTTGGTGGGGAACCTTGCCAATTTGACTTTGCAGGGGCTTGACATGAGCACTGGTGTCTGGTGCACGAGCATTTCGCTCTGCAAGTGTCCTGTCTTGGAGCATCTTCTGGCCACGCGATCACTTCCTTTTCGATCAGAGCTGGCGGTGTGTTTTCAAAGTTTCGGCATTTGGCCTTCCTGTTCCACAGATGTCTCTGAGGACAAGAACACGATGTAGGTATTTTTCCTTCGCAGTGTTCCTTCCCATTGTTCTACTGTACGCTGCAAGCACCACGTTTTCTGCAGGTTTGTTTGGTGGCTGCGCTTCTTATCTCCCCGAGCCGTTTGGTGTCGCAGCGCAGGTACACCCATCAATTCACCATGCAATTTTCAGGTAAAGATTGTCTTTTCAAAAGCAATACTTCGGAGGTACCTTTCTTTTGTCACCTTTTCCGCTGAAGAGACGAGTCCTCTCGTGTCACTCTATCCTAGATTATTCCGGTCTCTATTTTCGTTTCAATTATTATCATTGATCTTAAGATCTACATACCTCGCCCGGCCATTTGGTAATGAGGCAGGCTGAAAGGCTCACCGTTTGCTTCGCGGCGAGCCTGAAGTCCAGCTCGCCTGAGACCCAAGAAAAGGGGAACATTTCAATTAGCATATTTTAAGGGCCCTCTCCCTTGGGACGTTATATACCAACCAATGCACGTCATGCTCCGATACGATCTCAGATGAGGTTTCTTAAGGGTTTAGAAACGACGCTACCTCAGGGGAAACAAGCCAGCCGAATGGACACACAAGAGAACGAACGAGAACGCCTCCTTCGATTTGCCGTCGAAGCCATCTATCGTATCATACGATGGCATGCTGCATATGCAACTCATGGACCGGGCTGGCCCCGTCTATGATAAATATCTTTGGCTTCGTGTTGATCAAACTCGAAGTCAGGCATTTGTCACGTTTGATTCACAGCCTTGTGACAATGACAGCCTCGCGAGAAGACTAACACGGTGTCAGGCCATGGTGCTCGGAACTTTTACTGATACTCACCCATTCAGGGCGCTCAACTGTCAGTTCTTTCAATAGCAGGCAGAAGCATTTGCACATGCCGGGACCTCTGACTCCGACAGTGTCCCCTCGGGGACTCGGGGGATCGTTCCTTCGTGCCCGTGCTTGTGCCTCTTGACTGCTCGACGCTTGACCACAGAAGGTTCCTTTGACAGGAAGCTTGACCCCTTCCAAGCAAATCTTGACGTCGCCCACGTGGTAATTACTTACTTTTGGTCCTTCAGACCAAAAAGAAATGATGACTATTCCCCGTTAATCATGACGATCAAACTGGTCTCCTTCCTCTCAATCCTCTGTTATAATCCACTTCACCACGTGAAAAGGATCTGACTGGCCTCGAGCATACCGGTTGATCTGAGAGATTTTGCTTTTTGAAGATATCTTATAGGGATATGGTATGGGCGGAGCATCAAAATGCATGAATTGTTACAGCTCCCGCTCAGATAAAAGGGCTGAAGGCTGGTAACCAATTAAAATATCACATGGCATCACAACCCTCAGCAACGGAACTCGATTCCGACTATTCTCACCCCAGGGGCCGTTGGTTGAGCGGAATTTGGGCCCCGCGCGCTCCAGCCAAATAAATCCAACTCTGGAACCACCAAAACTCCACATCGTATCAAAGTTGAGTGTACTGTGCACAATATCGACAATTAGGCCACCTAACTAGGAATTTTTACTCCCTTACCAACCGCTACTTTCACATGCGGAAACCGACTCGACATACAATGGAATAATCTCGATATAGCTCTCTCCTATCCCCCACAGCATGTTACAGCTCAACGAGCAGAGCTGCAAGTTACCGACGACTAGACAGGATCCTGCTGGGTACCTACGCATCGACCAATTTATCGACCAGGGAGTGAACTGAAATACTTCAGGGCCACAATGGACGAAGTATCTCTCCTCCCCGCGCGCACAAAGTCGAAGCGCACACGCTCATCCAATTCATCGCGAGATCCTCACCATGGGGAACGCGCTTCCAAAGCTTCGCCGACTTCCAACAATACGACCCCCCGCACAAGTAGACCAAGCCTTGCAACGCGGACCAGCTCAGCCCCTCAGGTACCTGTGACCAGTCACCCAGAATTGCTGGCAGACGACGATGATTTCGACGCCTATAGTCATCGAGACTCCGTTGCTTCAATAAAAGACGATCCGTTCTTCAGGAATTATCAGTCCCCGCACTCGGTTTCTCTGGCCAGAGAATTGAGGTCTGCCACATATTCGCACCAGCACGATGAAGACCTACCGGAAGAACCACCTCCACGCTCAGCCAGAAGACCATCTGCAGATGATTCCAATTCTGTGAATCTTCCAGTGCGCCTCCCAGTCCTAGAAAACATATGGAGGAACCATTGCTGATCAGAGTTGTCATTCTAGCCCCAATCGAGAAGCGGAATGGCGGACATCAACATTGCAATAATTGGGAGTGCTGGAGTGGGCAAAAGTACATTGGTTCAGCGGGCCCTTGGTTTACGAAGTCTGCCAACGTCTATTGCCTCGAGTGTGCGAATGTCGGTCGATAATGTCGTATATACGGTCAGCCTGATCGAACTTGACCTCGAGTCCTTCGATATAATACCAAACCGGAAGATCCAATGGCCAAAACAGATCAATGGCCACATAGTTCCCCGCATGGACGGAGCTCTACTTTTGTACGATGTCATGAACCGAGAGAGCATTATAGAACTGCCACAAACTTTAAGTGAGCTCGAAACTTATTTTTTTAATTTTTCTTATATATGTGGCATGCAAGATCCATCATACTGACTTCTTAGATGCCCTTGTGAATTCGTCTCTACCCACGATTCTTGTTTCCTGCAAATGCGATAACCCTGAAAATACTCGCCAAATCAACGTGGAGGGCATGGAGGCTGCTTGTGTTTCCGCTGTTGAGGCTGTCAAATTTGCTTCCAGTGTCCCTGAAAGTGCAAGGCTGTGCCTCTCGTCTATGCTCAGGGCGATTATGTTGAATCGAAATGGTCAGTCAGTGCGTTCAATTCGTGGTCCTTTCGCGGCATTTCTAGCTTCTTGTTTCAGGTTGCCCCGTCTTTCAACGTTGGGCTTTTAGTCTTGTTTCAGCTTCTTCTGGAACTTCAACGATGGCCACTCATGATTCAGGACCCTCTTCTGTTGAGTTTGCATGAATGACGTTAACATGGTCACAGCTAATCCCGTCGAAGCCCCCGGTCCTCGTCGAAGAGCCACATCCTCGGCAAATCTTGAAAAGCCTCCAGATCCCAACATCGCGAGACCTCTGAGCCAACAGTCCAAGCACAGCCGTGCCAGTTCCGAGTACTCCCTCCTCCGGGGATTTCCCCAACCGCCTCCTGTCTCTGGAAGAGGACAGCCCACTCTCGCGCGGCCCAACGGCCGCACCAACCTTCATCAATTCACCCTCCCCGATCCACATGAAGCTCCACCACTTTCGTCACATCCAGCATTCCGATATGACAGTTTCCAAGACTCTTCTGATCCAAAGCTAGCTCCGGGGCAGAAGTCGCGTTCGCCTATGCCATCACCTGGGGCTACCAAAGTCCCAGATAACTCGTTCCTAGATATGGAGGAATCAGATGCCGATTCTTCATATCGATATTCTGACGACATACCCATCCTTCAGCGAAATGACGACAGCTTCTTTGATAAGCCCGCTAAGGTGGCGGGTGTTACCTTTGATGAGCTCGTTGACAGGCTTCTGGGCCAGAACATGTCAAGAGCTGACAACAATTTCTCCGATATCTTCCTTTGTTTATATAGAAAGTTTGCTGCCCCCGGAGAGCTTTTTGATGCGATTCTCAGTCGCTTGGAACGAATTGCCGACGACAAAAACACACAGTACCTTACACGTGCTGCTACCCAACTTCGGATCGTAACTGTCGTCGCAAAGTGGGTATCGGCCTATCCTGGGGACTTTGCAAGTCCCTCGACAAGTAACAAGCTGGATGAGTTCATCACTGGGCTTTCCGCCGATCCTGTCTTTGCAGCTGCGGCCCAAGAGATGCGGACACAGCTGCAATTACGTGTGGTGGAGGACGACGACACTGGGTGGGCCCGTACCGACGCGGATGTGGACCACGAGACAGGCAGCACGACCCAATCTGCACCCCCTTCCCCAACCCGGCAACGAACTCAACCCCGTGACATCGAGGAAGAGATGAACAAGCTTGCCGTAGACGAGGAGGCAATGGGTGAGGACATGGAACGCAAAGAATCCAACGCAGATTCCACCTTCTCAGGACGAGCCGAGTCACCCACTCAATCGCTCTCCCCCTCCTTCCACACCGTCGAAGACTACGAAAGAGAAGCAGCAACCATGGTTCCGCGCGCCAACCTCCCACTCACCAAATTCCGCTACCACATCTTCATGGACACATCCGATGACGACTTCGCCGACGAGATGACTCGCATTGACTGGGTAATGTTCTCATCCATCCGTCTCCGCGATCTCGTGCGTCACGTCTCCTTACCTCTCGAGCAAAGACACAAATGCAAATCCCTAACGAATGTTGAACGAATGGTCTCCCATTTCAACCATATTGCGAAATGGGTCGCGAACATGATCCTCATGCGTGACAAAGCGAAGCATCGCGCCCAAATGCTTGAGAAATTCATGACGATAGCCCTGAAACTCCGCCTACTAAACAACTACAACGGCCTCGCCGCCGTTCTCGCAGGAATAAACGGAAGCGCCATCCACCGACTCGCACAAACTCGCGCCTTGGTCCCGCCAGACGTCCAAAAACGTTTCGCGCGCCTCGTGCTCCTCATGGGTTCGCAAAAATCCCATTTTGCTTACCGATTAGCATGGGAGAATTCCCCTTTGCCCAGAATCCCGTTTATTCCGCTGCATAGACGGGATTTGGTTTCTGCAGAGGAAGGGAGTAGGACGTTTGTGGGAGCGAATGGGGAAAGGATTAACTGGAAGAAGTTTGAGGTGTTGAGTGAGGTTATTCTGCCGATTATGAAGAGTCAGGTTGTTCCGTATCCGAATTTGACGAAGCATGAGAATGCTAGAGAGTTGATTTTGGATTGTAGGATGCCGGTTGATGATGAGGTGAGCGTTTGGTTGTTTGGAAGATGCTCTTTGGGTGAGAATGCGTGCTAATGGCGATGATAGGATATCTACCAACGCTCTGTCCAGGTCGAGAGTTCATCCTCATCTTCGGCGGTTGACTTCGGGAAGAAGAAATTCCCCTGGTTCCAGAAGGACAAGTAGTGCGTGACAGCGAGCATAGCCTCGACCACAACACGAAGTGTGCAAAGTGGACGATGTGATATGATGAAGGTACGTGTGATGAGATAAGGCGGCACGAGTTGTGGATGAGATGTGATGGCTACGTGAAGGCATTTGAGCGATTTACTTCTAAATTTACTATTTAGTGATACTTACATGGCGCGAAGGGTTGACTGGGATGGATGATTGAATTAGGTACCAGGTGTTGACGTGGTGTTTTGTTCCCTTGGTGCGCATACCCCTTGTGGCAGTAAAGTGTGAGATAGAGACACAAAATGAATGGAATTTCCAAAGTTACTTGTGGCGTGTGGCACCTCCTTCAGATCATGCCAACAACATGTTGAACGTTCCAGCATGGCCAACTCCTAAACTCCTATGATAAATAGTGTCCAATCCCGTCCCGCATTTCCCAAGAGGTCCATCTTTTTCCTTGATCGTAATATCACACCTGTACTGCCCACGGACACCAACCACCGGAGCCAAAATAGACCCATATAACCTTTTCCACCCCTCGCACAAAGGCAGCAAATATACAGGCTCCCCATCTCGAGGACTCTCTGTAGGTAGGTCGAAGATCCACAGACTTAGCTCGGTCGTACTGACCATGAAGCTGTGGACTGCATATTTTACACCCGGCGTTATGTCAAGTGCGATTCTGGAGATGATACGCGGCCCAGTTTTGAGCCGTAGAATGCCAGAATTGATCTGTCCAAATGGATCAGAACCTACGAGCTCGATCTCGCCATTGAACTCCACAACCAGGATCGTCATGCGTGGGTCGGGCACCTCCGCTGATGTTGAGCTTGCTGGAGGAAGTCCGTCGGGGAACGTCTCACAAGCCCTCTCTGCCGAGCATTCCCTGTACCATTGGGAAGCTCCAAAACGGAGCGTCCGGCGAGATAATGGTCCTTGCACAACCCACCCACGAGAAGCTGGGGGCGAGTCTTTAGCCCGTTCTCGAGGTGAGAATCAGAAACGCATTCATACCGCTCTGGGCGTCGACCTGGGAGATCGATCTCCACCCTGCAAGGCATCACAAGAGCCGCATCTCTATGGAAAACTGCCCGGCGTCTCCGTTCTGAGCTGCAATCGCTGCGAAGTTGAGAGCCTACCCCAATAAACGTCGCACATGGTAGCCGATTCCCTCGTCCAATCCTCAGCATTGTCCTGCACAATGCACAAAGAATCGATCTAGATGAACCCGAACTGAAACCGTCTTGCGGCTTCCCTCGTATAGAGAAATGTTTTCAAAAGTCGATGCACAGGAACCGACACCTGGAATGGAACGAGATCGTGTTTCTTCAGCTTGAAGCCTGGCTTTGATCCCCAGCAATGACTCAACGTAAAATAAATGGTCCTCGGTGGCAACTCAGATGAAAGGCATAGCTGTAGATGTAGTGTATTATTCCGAAACCCAATTTTTATCAGCCTTGTGGGGAGTATATGGCTGAAAGGTAATCCACAGGGAGGAGAGGTTTGATATCTGTCATACTACGTCTTCGCGAGGGGCCAGTTGGCTTCAGTGTCAGTTGAACATCCAATATTGGGCCTTATAACACCTGTTCTTTCCCTTGTTTTTCACAGTCAACAATTTCACATACAATCGACTTGCAACTCACGTTCAGGAACCCAGTGCAAATGTATTCTCTGCCGTTTCATAGCCATAATCAAAGTTATCAATGCTCGTTTTTGCGAAAAGAAAATCATTTCAATAGAAACATGTTCCAGACGCTCCGCCCCTTTGACTTCGAAACATCTATAGCAGTCTCCACTCTTTCGAAGGTAGTCTACGATTTTGGAGGAGAGCTGATATAGGATGAGATGGCAAAGATAACACTGTAGGGATTGGGCAAGTCAATTCTGAACTGCTCTTTCCACTCTTTCGTAGTGGGCACCTTCTTGACCCGTCTTTACACTCCTTACTGAGTCGCGATGACGATCCAGAGTTGGTCTTTTGCTTATATGCAGCCTTTCTATATATGAGCACAGCCCTGCCAACATCTTGATGAAGGGCAGCGCCAAGCGATAGTCTTCTAATGCTCTGGTCCAGCAACGCGAACGATACAATAAACAGCAATGCAACCAACTGTAAGATGAGAAACACAAAACGTAGTCGAGAATATATCATAAGTAGAAGTTAAAGAAATAGGTTCGTCCGAAGCACATATCTTCTCTAGACTGCCAAGAGATCGTTCTGTGGTGGTTGTGCAAGCCTTGTGAGAGAACGATAGCCTCATAAATCATGGACATCATACGGAAGCGCCAACAGCTAAGTCTTTGACATTGATCGGGAAATTTCCTTTCGAAGAATCAATCTCTAATGCTCCTCAAAGTTCCGAACAACGCGTACGGAAGCCAGGCTCTTTGGCAAGCCGAAGTCTTGAAAGGGATTGGACGATTGACTCGAAGGTGCCATGCGTCCCACAGCGATATATCTGGAGTGACTCGTAAGGAATAGATAAGACGGGCACACTTGAGCTGCATTGATATTCTAGTACTCTTAGTAATCCTCCGATCTTGGAAATGGGTCTGAATGGGAGGGGGAAACACAACAATCGACCACTCAAAGTGTTCCAACATTCGAAGAGTGTGTTGCTGGCAGG
Source organism: Gamarada debralockiae (assembly GCA_002803225.1). Lineage (NCBI taxonomy): Eukaryota > Fungi > Ascomycota > Leotiomycetes > Helotiales > Hyphodiscaceae > Gamarada > Gamarada debralockiae. Next base: position 28,003 of record NXFV01000707.1, on the reverse strand, counting down.
ACAACAGGAGAAGGTTAGGCATCAAACCCCAGCACATCAAAGTAGTGGACAAGCGTATATTTCTAGCAATGCTACATTTTCTTGTTTTACAGCCTCCAAAAATCCATTTCTCAATCGCTCACTCTAAATCAGGGAGTGACCTTGCTCATGCTCACCAACCGTTTGACCCCGACCTAGGATATCTGTTAGCACACATCCACAATTGTTCCAGAGGGTTCAACGATTCAATTTCAATCGTTCAACGAGATTAAAAAAAGAAATCCAATCAATCAAAGGTATTCAACAACTCACCATCCAGGTTCCGCACTCGTCCGTCTTCTCGGTCTGGATACTCATACGCATCCTCTCTGCCGCATCGTAGTTCTTATTCTGCAATGCATCCGCCAACTCACTCAGTTGCTGGATGGTATCTGGTTTGACTAGTTCCTCATTATTCAGATTATCGAAGAGGATATTGAGACGTTTCTGGGTATCCTTGACTTGCGCTGCGAACGAGGGAGGTGCCTTTCCAGCTACACGTTGCATGTCATTACTGAAGATGTCCACCATTCGCTGAGCTGAAACTGGGATATGAGATCGATCACCAGCTGGGTGTCTAGGTTTGGGAGGAGCTGCTGCTTTCGGAGGTGGGCCGGTCCCAGGCCTAGAATCTTGTGGTGGGCCTTGTGGAGGACCTTGAGAGGCGGGAGGAGGAACTTGGTTCTGGTAAGGGGTAGGAGGTGTCTGACTAGCTTGATATGCAGAAGGAGCGTATTGATTCTGTGGTGCGATCGTTGTTGGTGCATATGGATTGACTGGAGGTGGTCGCATTCCAGCCTGAGGTGGAGGGGCAACTTGAGACTGTTGGGCGGGCGGCTGATTGTATTGCTGTGCTGCAGGGGCGGGAGCATATCTGTTTGATGGTGGAGCACCAGCTGGGGGAGCGTTGTATGGCGATGCTCCTCTGGGAATGGTTGGAGGGGGAACTGGCTGGCCAAATTGTTGGGCAGGTGATGAGGTTGATGGTGAATAGGTGTTGGCTGCAGAAGATGGTCTAGCCTGGGATTGTTGCGGAGTTCCACCACCCAATGGAGAGGTCACACGAGGCGGAGCAGGTCCCTTGGGAGGTGGAGGAGGCGGTGTTGGAGATGCTCGTGCTCCCCCATACGGAGGTGCTGGCGGAGGCATTGAGAGGTTGCTTTGGCCGGGATAAGGAGTTGTGATTGGAGCTGCAACAGGAGTGCTTCGTCTCGCTGGGGTTGCTTTCGTCACCATTGGAGTATCGTTCCACTGCTCCATATTCTTTGCTCTTGAAGGTGGAGGTGCTGATGGCGTTGTGTTCCTAGGTGGGGGTGCTCCGAACGATGGAGGAGGTGCACCATAGCCAGAATTGGGATTTGCGTAACCGTAAGCCGGGCTTGGGGCACCGTACGCCCCTTGCGATTGTGGAGGCTGGTAGCCTTGTTGAGGAGCGTACGTATTGGTGGGAGGTACGTAAGGATTCGCTGCAGGCGTAGGTGCAGGTGGTACGTAGGAGTTAGCGGCTGGTCGGGCAGGAGCGGCAGTTGCTGGTGTCTGCATAGGTTGATAGCCAAGACCAACCTGAGGACGTGCGGCAGTTCTCGCGGCGGGTGCTTGTGCCTGTGGTGCTGCTTTTCTTGACGCAAGCTTGACTCGGTTGCGAGAAACCTCAGCTGCGGGATAACTTCCGGGAAGAAGGTCGAGGTATCTCTCAGCAATGGAAAGATGACCATGAGCAGCAACAATATCAGCATACTCAGCATACTTCTCGTATAAGGGAGCAAGTTTCCAGTCTGACGTCGAATTCTTCTCTGCGTCTTGGAATTTGGTGACCTCTCGGAAAACGGTGACTTTCTCAATGAAGTTTTGGAGGGAACGAGCGTGGACAGAGAATGTTGAATCTCCAGTAGTGAGATCCTCGACACCAGCCTTCTCAGTTTGCTCAAGCTCAGTAATCCAGATCGTGACGACCTTTTCCAGTTTGGATCCAACCAAGTAACAGAAAGAAGCGTCTTTGGGAGAACCAGCCTCCATGATACGATCTCCAAGAGCCTCACATAGATCTGGAAATTCATTCGGATTCGCATAGGTGCAGAGTGTGGCCATCGACTCCTTCCAATTTGAGAGATCCGCATTGTAGGCGATGTCCCAGAGGTTCTTTCCAATCACAGAAGTCAACAGACGCAAATAATTGGGTTGTTGCGTCTTTCGCGACAGGTATGCTGTCTGAGCCTTCTCGAGGAGCTCCTTGCCACCACAATTCGCTATGATGAATGCATCTGCAATCCGATTTTCTTTTAGGCAAATAGTCATGCCCTTCTCAAATTGGCCTAGCATCAGAGCCTTTGTGATCTGCTTCTCAGAAGCCGAATCTTCGTCTGAGAACAAATGGAAAGGGTTATCAGTCTTGGCGCCTTTCGTGGCCGCAATCGAGGACAAAAAGTCGTCATGGTCTGCACCGTCGGCAAAGAGGGTGGACAGTCGACTGTTCTTCGCTGCGGCTGTTCCATTTGCACCTTCTGCGGCCTCCTCTGATTTCTCGCTTTCCTCCAAACCAAGTCCAACTACTCCGTTGGTGGCCTCATCAACATCAGAAAACCCGAGATACTCAGTAACACGTTTTCGGGGATTATCTGCGATCAGAGTCTCAATAACCTTCCAGTCTGCCTTTTCTTCGTCGCTCTTCGCCTGTGAAATATGCGTTTCGCAGATGCTGTTGATGTTTCCCGCCACGATAGCAGCCTCAAAGGCCTCCGTTGCAGATCCCACATCCGAGTCCACCGAGAAAGGAGATATTTGGATCTTAGACGATCGTGGTTGGCCAGCTGCGGTTGGGTTCAAGCCAAAGCTCACCAATTTTCCTCCGAAGCCAAATGAAGCTCCAACGGGTCTTTCCATCCATTTTGGCGCCTTCTTCAAAGAGAAAGATGCCCCCTGTGGCTGTGTTTGGGCCTTCGTGAAGAAATCCTCCCCATCAACTGGACCTTGCACTTGTGTTTGCGAAGCTGTAGAATTGGTATTCTGCAGTGTCTGTATGGAAATCTTGCCATCAAATGACGCAGTAGCAGAAAGAGCCGGATTATGTGGGTTGAATCTCGTCTGGAAGGTCCAATTCGTAACCTCTGGGAATTCTCCAAGTCGCTCTCCAGTCTGTGGATTCCACAGTAACGTCCTATTGTCCTTTCCGCACGACAACAAAAGGTCACTATCTTGCTGACACCAGGATAATGAGAGGATTCCCTGGTCGTGCCCTTGCAATGTGCGCTCTGGCGCATTCGAATTTCGTAGATCCCACAATAGGATGACTGGGCTCGAATCGTCCGGGGTAGCAGTCAGTAGCTTCGTCGCATTGTTTGGGTCCCATGCAATCGCTCCCACAGCCTTTCGATTGTTGTTCAGAGTGAGTGATGCCTTCTTGGTCTTCAAATCCCACACAGTAACAAATCCACCACTGCCTCCGGTCGCCAAAATATGAGGCACCTTTCTATTCCACGCAACGCATTCTAAGTCGTGTGCCGCGGCCGTGCCTAATCTGAACGGGTTCGAAATATCGTTGATGTCGTAAATGAAAAGCTCCCCCTTTGCGCCAGTGGTTGCGAGGATTTGTGGCTTCAATGGATTGAACTGCAGTGACTTGATCGCGCCAGTATGCTTGGTTGTCCGTGACATAAACGCATCGCCCTCGCCCTTTATGAGCTTCTCAGCATCCCATAGATCTAAGGATCCATTTTCGAGAGCTCCCGCGACTATGCCCCTTGGGTGATCTGCGTTCGCAGGTGCCCATGCAATATCGTGGAATCTAGAAGTAAGACTATGTTAGCATATGTGCCAGTTGACATAGATCCTAAGGACATATACCTCGAATCGGTGCTAATGCTCGCAATGGGCTGTAGCTCAACACCTTGCTCAAGGTTGTCCAGACTCAAGTCCCACAGCTCCAACTTCGTCTCATCAGAGAAATCGAGATCGACTGCGCCAGCTCTCGTTCCAGTAACTACCAAAGGTAGATCTGATCCAGGAGACCAGGCAAAAGCCGCGGTCCTAGGGATTTCCCTTAGGCGGACCATGATCCAGGTATTTGCGATCGCTCAAGATGTTCGATTGATTGGAAGTTCGCGGAAACGGATTGTCCAAAGTCCTAGTTGTTGCTATTGGCTGAAATTATTTGGATGATTCTGCATCGATCGCTGAACAGGAATGAAAGATTGTACAAAGTCTGGGTTGTTGCCAGTTCGTCAGCTTCCTTAGACGTGTTCCAACTCTGTGGTGGACAGATTTCCCCAGGCCCACAGGGATTCTAGTTTGCGTCTGGGCACGTGACGACAGCGCCGAATCGAATTTCGTCAGCCTCGCATCTTCAAGTTCTCCAGAACAGCTCCCCAAAGCCATAGACTATTCGAAATGACGGATCAAGCGCGATGGAAGGCTACTATTTATGTGGGTGGTCTGGCACCAATGGTTACAGCGGCAAATCTCGAAGCTGCGTTTTTACCCTTCGGAGAAATTGCTGATGTCTCTATACCGCAAGTTTTTGACCCAAATATATGCAAGGAAGCTCAATACTGATGTATACAGTAAACCAGATGCCCCAAACTCCACCGAGCTACATCGGGGCTTTGGATACGTGGAGTTTGAGGACCCAGAAGACACCAAGGATGCCATCGACAACATGGATCAGTCAGAGCTCTTTGGAAAAGTTATCAAAGTCAATGCTGCAAAGCCCCCGAAGAATGTGAATGAAGGTCTTGGAAGCAAAACGGCTTTATGGGAGCAGGTGAGTTGCCTTATGGCTCTTTGGATTCAACAGCGGCTGACATAACATTGCAGGAAGGATGGTTGGCAGAGAATGCGGTTAGTGAAGAAGATAAGTTGGCGGCAGAGAGAGCTAGATCTGGTGCAGATAGACCAGATGATCCCATGCAAGGTCTGGAAGGTTTAGATGTTGCTGGACCCAAGCCGGCGTAGGACGAGGGAATTATTGGGCATTATTGAGGAGATCAACACGCGGGGCAGGCAAGCATCACGACGGCGTTTTAGGATTGTAAAATTCCAAAGGAGTTCCAGGCATGAATCATAGCACCGGTCACGTAGCAATTTATGCAAGAAAGACTGGTGAAGACGATGAGTATTCATACGAAACAAGGCCCGCTTTACTTTGTACATCTCCCCCGAGACCATCAGTCTTTTCTCCTCTCATGATTCCTTCTGCAGACCCACCAGCATCCAAGAAATGCAAATCCATTCCCCGAAACAATTCTCTTCCCCAATTTAATCCTTTCTGTTTTGTCGAGAGAGACGCATTTGCTTGTCGACAACCAACTTTCGGCCCATAGAGTAGAAGGCAGCTCCGACAGCGATTCCGACGACAATTCCTACGAAACCATGAGTATTTGTCGCAAATATAAGCTTAGGACTTCGTCCGGCATACCGAGAGGAATCAACTCCGGGGGGATCTTTCGCATAGCTCGTAGTCGTTGGGAAATGGTGTGGCCTGCAATTCGCATTAGGACTTGTTCCATAGCTTCCGAGTGCTCCAATTGAGCTTCCAATATATTCTTCCAGCTTCTCCAACCTCATGTATGGGCGAAATACGTACCACTCTGCTCTTCCTTCTGTAAAGCCAAGCTCGTCAGTGATCGTCTACAAAGCTCTCTGGGACACCGAAACTTACCGGCACAGGCCTCATCATCCTCTTCGTAGGCTGGAACATTCTAAGAGCGGTAGTTGGCTGCATCTTGATCGTTGTGCCTCCAAATCAATTCGTATTCTTCGACGTTAAGATGATGTCTGTAGCTTGGATGGTCTGAGTTCTATGGGCCTGCGTTGGAACTAGCACCCTTCTGTCATAGCCGAACGGTCGAGGTCGACCTCACCTCAATCCTCTTCAATTACCACCACCAATTGACTCCCGCACCACCTACCTACACCTCTCCACTCAAACCTCGAGACACAATCGTAACCATGTCTGACGGAGAACGCGAGACCAAGCCCTTCAAGTTCGTTACTGGTATGTTCTGAGCTCGCCGCCCCTCCGTCTAGTCCGTCGGAAGAAATGGTACGATGCTAACATTTGCTCTTTCCACAGCTGGTACATACCTTCGCTCCCAAATACCGATGGCAGATGATTGATTGAGATATATAGGCTTTGACGCCCGCTTCCCGAACCAGAACCAGACCAAGCATTGCTGGCAAAACTATGTCGATTACCACAAGTGCATCCTAGCCAAGGGCGAGGATTTTGCTCCTTGCCGCCAGGTATGCCGAGCTCAATTGAAGGACGGGATATGTGCTGATAGGTCATACAGTTCTACTTGGCTTACCGATCATTGTGCCCAAGTAACTGGTGTGAGCGATGGGATGAACAGCGTGGTCAGTATCTTCCAATGTTTATGGATTGAGTAGGACGAGTGCTGAGAGACTTATTTGCAGAGAAAGGAACGTTCCCCGCGAAGCTCGATCAGTAGAGGAATATTGAGAGAAGATGCGAGGAGGAACATTGGATGGCGTGAGAACGGTGCTGGTTTGCTGTGTACCATACAACAAGTCATGAAATTGAATTGATAGAGGGCCTTTCTTGAATTTGGGGTTACATGCTATACAGTACTGGCTGTCAAGTCTCTGGATCTGGATCCTACGCCCTATGCTCCCTTCTCTGCTCTCAGTCGGTCATACCGCAGCATCGCCCCAAGTAAAACTTGCGCTCCGTTTCCGCAATCCTCCGGACTGCAATACTCAGCTGGATTATGGCTCACTCCATCCCTGCATGGTACGAAGATCCTGGAATAAATGTCAGTATAGTGTCTCCTCTATTGGCCAACGCCGACTCACATCGAAGTTGGTGCATGTCTCGAGGTATAGACACTATCATGCCCAGCACCAGAAGTCATCCTCTGAACCTGAGATCCAGCGTTTGTCCCCAGCATATCTTTTGCACTAGCCTCCACACACTTTACGCAATCCTCATGGAACTTCGTAGCCGGCGAATCTGTATCCAGCTGCCACTCCACACTGCATCCACTTCCTTTCGTTCCTAAAGTATTGAGGCCACCAACATCCTCTCCTACAGCAATTTTGCCAAATTCATCCTTCAAAGCCTCCTCAAGCTCCAACAACTTCGAATCGTCTTTCGACCTGATATCAAGCGAAAATTGTACAAACCCTGGTACCGTATTTGTACTTCCCGGCTTCAGTGTAAGTATTCCCGTGGACGCCAAACATCCTAACTCCGCTGCCTTGTTATGGCTATGTAATATCAGCTTCGCAGCCGTGAGCATAGCATCACTCCTATTCTTGAAGTCTGTGGTCCCGGTATGGCAATCTCTCCCCTTGACAGTAATGATATGCCACCTATAAGCTTGGACTCCCTCCACGGCTCCAATCTTTCCACCCGAACCTTCGAGGATAGGTCCTTGCTCAATGTGCAGCTCAAAATGAGCGCCTATTGGATTGACTTTGTGACTTGCTTCCAAGGAGCCCAAGTAGCCGATGCGTTGTAGTTCGGACTTCTGGGTAGCTTTTCCGCCCCCGACTTCGACGACGTTGTAAGCCTTTTCTAAGGGGATGGCTCCGGCCCAAACGCCAGATGATACCATTGAGATGGGGAAGCGTGCCCCTTCTTCGTTGGACCAGTTTACCACACCTGTGCTGAATTCTGTCAATACGTTGTTGTCATTCATAGTCTTCAATGCTTCGACGCCGGCGTGGACGCCGAGGATGCCGTCGTATCGTCCGCCAGTTGGCTGTGGCTGTCAATTATTGATCTAGAGTGAGTAATGCATGGAGCATACCTGTGTGTCCATATGACTTCCTGCATAGGTTGGAGGGCCCCCTTTCTTGCCTGGTCTTATTGCAAATATGTTTCCTGGCACCGTCTGGTAAGTCTAGAGCTAGACGTGGTTCTTGACTGCTACGTACCCATGGCATCAATCTTGACTTGACAGCCTAAAGATTTTGTAGTCTCTACAAACCAATCTCGAGCTTTCTTGTCTGCATCTGATAATGTGAGGCGTGACATGCCGATATCTGTTGGTCCTCTGAGTCAATGTCAGATATCGCAACAAGAAGTGTAACGGTATTTAGCCAAGGACAAAGCCAGACAAGACAAGAACTTGGAGGGATAAAATACAACTTGAATCAAGTAAAAGACAGCACTCTTCTCCTTCAACACTTGTTCTGGTACTGGTACCAGCCCACCAGAGAACCCAACTGAGCCCATCAACCTTCGAACGAACAAGGAAATAACGGCCCCTTGCAACCGCTCAATTTGAATGGCACTTAAAGATAAGACCCCTCAAAAATGAAACAGGCCAACATAGAGAGAAAGTCTAGCTTACTCTCCCCACCGTTCCCCTTTACCCCACTCACACGTGCCATGCAAGTCCTTCCACAATCTCTCCCGATTTATTTTCACGGCAGCCAGCTGCTGTTCAGACATCTCAGTCGTTCGTACATCCCTTCTTTGGGTTGTTGAAAAGGCCCTATATATTTGGCGTTTAGGATGCGTGCTTAAGGAAGAGTGAGAGGTAAATTTGACGCATTTTGAGATTGGGCGACGGGAATAGCGGAGAGCTTGAATCGTGACGGACTGCATTTTGGGAAGCACAAATTAAGAGGATAAATAAGATAGGAGAGGGAATTCTAGAGAAGGGGTGTGTTGAAGTGTGAGTAGTAGTTGGTCTTTGGTTAGCCCTTCATTGGCCAAAAGTGGGGTCGTCACTTGTGCCTCCGCGACTTGGAGGTACACAACAAATTATGACTTAAGGCAGAAAGTACTGTGATATCCTGCATTTAGCATTATGTAAAGCTATGCATTCTTAGATGAAACAAGCCCATGCTCGGTAACCTCCAATGCCTTCCTTAACGCCTCGCTGCACTTCCATCGAATCTTAAACTATTTCTTAGTCTTTCCCTTCCCCTTTGGTTTCGCAGCAGGCTTTGTAACCTTGGCTTTTCCTTTGCCCTTCGTTGCGGCTGGTGGAGGTGTAGGCTCCTTAGCAACCTCCTCAACATGTTCCTCTTCCTCAGCAATATCCTCCATCTGACCTTCCTCTTCCTCGTCACTACTCATAAACTCATCATCCTCATCAAACCCAAAGAACTTCCTCGCCTGTTCCTTAGGCTTAGCCACCTCCCTATCACTCGGCGGCGTCGTTCCCTTCGAGCTCGACGCACTCACTTCCTCATCCTCACTACTGCTCTCAGCAGCCAGCAAATTATCCTTATAACCGCCCGCTTTCATAGCAGCCAAAACTGCCTCTCTAGTCCTCTCCCCTGCCTCCTCCTTATCTTCAACCCACTTCCCATCCACCTTGCCCTTGCTGCCAGACTTCAGCTCCTGCTCTCTTCGATCAGCCAACTCGACAACTTGCTCCCATCGCTTCCTCCGCTCCTCTTTTTCTTTCTTGGCCATTTCTGGTTTAATGGCTAGGTACTCTGCGAGCGCTTTGGCTTCGCTAACTGTACGTAATCTCCGGCCATCTAGGTTGCGGCTGGAACCGTTGTCTTCGCCTTGGTTACGCTTCCGTTTGGAGGACATACGCCCACCTGCTGCGCGCAGTTGGGATCCGAAACCACCCTTACCACCGCATAATGGCAGGGAAAGTCGCAGAGAAAGAAAGTCATCTTGAGGGCTGGAGAGAAGGTCGGATATCGGTATTGATGAGGTGAGAGGTAGTTGTTTGTTTGAGATGGTTGTGAGGATTAGGCGATTACTATGTGCTGGGATGCGCTCCTGGAGTCGTTCCTGGAGCTCGGAGATGCTGGTGGCGGCTGGTAATGGGAGGGAGAGAGTCGATGGGAGATTAAGGCCGGGGAAGGAGGTGAGGAGAACGTTGACTGTTGGTGAAGCCATGGTGAGCTGTTATGAGACCGACCAGTCGCTGATAATAACCAGTGCTGGATTTATTGTGATTTTATTTGGTTGGAAAGAAGATTGTCGCGATCAGTCAATTAGAATATCCAGAAACCGCAAAGGTGGCTGGAGATCACGCTAAGGATTTTTAGCGCATTAGCCACATCGCGAACTAGCGCCAAACTAATCGCACAAACAGCCCAATTGTGAAAATCTTAGCGAACTTTCTTTCTCACGATACGACCTTTGAGAATCCCAACGAACGCGAACGTTCAGCAACCGCCAAGATGTAAGATATAATGTTCGAAATTCATTCGCAATCTGTATACTGATCATTCTATAGGCTTATTCCAAAGGCAGACCGCAAGAAGATCCACGAGTACCTCTTCCGTGAGGGTGTTCTTGTCGCAAAGAAGGACTACAACCTTCCAAAGCACAACGATATTGACACCAAGAACCTCTACGTCGTCAAGGCCTGCCAATCTCTTACCTCCCGCGGCTACGTCAAGACTCAATTCTCATGGCAATACTACTACTACACTCTCACTCCTGAGGGTCTCGACTACCTCCGCGAATGGCTTCACCTTCCCGCTGAGATCGTTCCTGCTACCCACATCAAGCAACAACGATCTCACGCTCCTCCTCGTGGCATGATGGGTGGTGAGGGCGAGCGTGAGCGCAAACCTTTCGGTGGACGTGGCGGCCGTGGTGATCGCGAGGGAGGATACAGACGTCGCGATGCTGGAGGAGAGGGCAAGGAGGGTGCACCATCTGGAGAATTCGCTCCTCAATTGTGAGTTCTAGCTTGGCCCAGACATATACACACAATGCTAATATTTCACAGCCGTGGTGGGTATGGACGTGGCGCCGGCCGTGGTGGACCTCCTCCTGCTTCTTAAATTGGCATTTCGTTCTGCTTGCTTGTGCATCCGACAGAAATACCTCAAATATTCTTGAATGGTTGGGCTGGACAGTAGCGCGTCTGGTCGAGTGATAGCAATCGCCGGGGGTTAGCATAGGTCGAGTGGGAAGTTGACACTTCAAAACTGTCAGATAGCATAACGAGCTTCTTCCAAGAGTTTTGATGGTCAGTTGCACGACTGTGAATGAAAATCCTTCTTCCTCTCAATTCCCTTGCCTGTTGTGATAGAAACCGGCGTCTTACTCACTGCTGACTTCCGAAGACCGGAGGCTGCCCTGAGACATTGCTTTTTCACAGGGAGAGAAGTCAAGTGAGCGGGGTAGATTTTAGATATTCTGACGATTTGGGAAATTTCCAAAATACCTCAAAAAAATTTCCAGGGGCAGCACCAGGGTATCAGCACCCCTCGCTCTAACTCCCTCTCTGAACTGGCAATCGTTCAGTTGGCCCCAATCATTGTGAAGAGCAATACTCCACAGCGCGTGACACGGCAGCCTCTCCTTGCAGAAAACGTTCAACCCACTCTTATCTCCCCGAATTCGTAAAATATTTCGCACGCAAAAAAGGAAAGCTTGCCAACAAACCATATCTCCAATCTGACACAAATGTAGAGGCCAGGTATGCCGCAGAAAATAGTTCGCACAACTAGACCTCATGACTTGACCAATTCTTACCCGTGGCTTGAGCTGGGCCTCGATTGGGTCACCAAAACCCACAGAGCTACTACATGCGCTCGGGGAACCCACAAGCTGCAGACATACGCGAAGGAACGGCTCTCATCTCCAGACTCAAGAAGTCGGTGACCAAGACTCAAACACCAATGCAGGGACCATTCCAATGCCGCGGAAGCAATACTACTTTCCGGCGGTATGAAGAGTAGAAAAATTGGATCCGAGGACCAATTAGAAATAGTCACGAGAAGTGACGCAGGATAAATTCACTTCCTGCAGTGACTATTTATTTAGTGAAGCAAGAAGCTTGTGAGGGGCATGGATGTGGGGGTTTGGGCCCAGAGCTCGGGCTTATGGCCTGCCTTGCAAGCCTTCTTGTGAGGCCAGCCCTCAAACGCCGAGCCAAGATAAGGAGAGGCCTTCCCACAAACAACACAGCTTGCATTCATACACTAAAAAGAAGATAGACTCAACTTCTTTGTTCATCTTCCACTTACTTTGCAATCCTTCAATCACCAAGGCCAATTCATTAAGAAATCATTCAAGATGAGTCTCCCAAAGACCATGAAAGCGCTTCGGTGAGTCCAAATTACCCCGCCATTTATGATACCCGAATCTCAACAAAAGTTCGCTGTGCCTCGCTGAGTAACGACACTGCTGCCGTACCTGCGTGTCGTCTCCAGGAACCAGCTTTGAGCCATTGCCAGATAATTGGAAGCATCAGCTAATTGTTCGTCTGCTCTGCAGCTACTCGAAGCCAGAGCACTACGGAATCGTTGAGGTGCCGCTGCCAAAGCTCCGTGACAACGATGTCTTGATCAAGGTGAAGGCTTGCGGTGTCTGCGGAACCGACTTGCACATTCATGAAGGAGAATTCATTGCGAAGGTAAGGGAAGCTTCTTATATAGTCATTGGAGCTCTCCACTTTTCGATTGGCGGTGCTTTGGGACCGTTGAACACCTGGATGGCTACCATCACCATGCTAAACCCTCCAGCCGTCCTTTTACTTATTATTACCGAAGCTAACACCTCCTTCTTACACTAGTTCCCTCTCATTCCTGGTATGTACCCTATTCAAACGTTTCATCAACCTTTACGATCACATAAGTCCAAGTGGACTGCAGAGTGATGGACATTGGTCGAGCCGAGAGAAATACATGCAGGATATTGGTCCCCAATATGCCTCGAACGAATACGTCTCCTCAAAATATCAAGTCATATTATAGTGGAATATCGTTTTGCTCAAGTTCTTGCTTGTTCAAATATGGATTCAACCGTTGGGAGTGAGAGTTTCCTGATTGGCGGGTTCGAGACACGGTCCAAAAATTTGAGACAACTGTAGAAACAACTCCGATTCCTGTTACTGATTCATTTCAGGCCATGAGACAGTAGGTGTTGTTGCAGCTATCGGCCCTGCCGTTAAGGGGTTCACTGTCGGCGAGCGCGTTGTTGCGGAGTAAGTTTACAACCCAGAAGTTCTGCACAATCACTAACCCCTGAAAGTAACTCCGAGCTCTGCAATGAATGCTTCTACTGCAGACGCGGTGAGCTCCTACTTTGTGAGCACTTCGAGGCCCACGGAGTTACGATGGATGGGGGCTTCGCTGAGTTCTGTGCCTACGTATGTCCTCGCTCCGATTTCTTTGACACCAACTGATCATTTCCAGCCCGCCGGAAAGGTCTTCAAGATCCACAACCTGTCCGATGTCGATGCCACCCTCCTCGAGCCTGCCTCCTGCGCCGCTCACGGTCTCGACAAGATCTCCCCGAAGCTCGGATCCTCTGTCCTCATGTTCGGTGCCGGCCCAACTGGTCTCGTCCTCTCTCAAATGCTCCGCCAAAACGGTGGATGCCACGTCGTTGTCGCTGCTCCTCAAGGTCTCAAGATGGAGCTTGCTAAGAAACTCGGTGCTGGTGACGTTTACGTTGAGCTGAGCCGTGAGAATCCTGAGGTTCAGTTCCAGAAGCTCAAGGACGAAAACCCATACGGTTTCGACATCGTCGTTGAGGCCACTGGTTCCCCCAAGATTCTCGAGGATGCTATCAACTATGTCCGACGTGGAGGAAGTAAGTTGCTCTTTTCGTAGCTTCTCTGGTGCAAATGCTAACTCCGATATTTTCACAGAGTTGGTCGTTTATGGTGTTTACTCCGCTGCTGCCCGCGTCTCTTGGCCTCCTAGCAAGATCTTCGGTGATGAGATCACCATTCTCGGATCTTTCTCTGAGACTTACATGTTCCGTAAGTTCCTTTCTGTACAACTCTCTTGCGATTTGAATTTAGAACTAACAATGATTAGCCGCCGCCATCGACTACCTCGACTCGGGCAAGGTCAAAGTTGAGGGTATTGTCAACAAGACCTTCAAGCTCGAGCAATGGGGTGAGTGCTTGGAGTCTATGAAGAACAAGAGCGCCATCAAGGCCGCCATTGTCTTCGAGGACTAAATTGCCTCCCATTCTCTGCAGATAGCAAACCTCTACACGGATGTTACCCCCTCTAGAAATCCTTGCACTGCCTAGACAGATAGAGCCTCCCCTACACTGTATCTAGTATGAATTAAGAAGCTTCATGCCTGCATATTACTAGGCTACTCCTCCGTGCTTTATGCTGATGGACTCAGTCAAGCTCCTTCCCATGCGAAGCCTACCCAAGTCGCAATTCTCGACAATCTACTTTTTTTAGAGCTCCAGCAAGTGTCAATGCTTAAAGTCCACGTTGTCTTCCTCTATCAAGCTTAGCTTTCTTTCCGATCTGTGGGATGTAATACCACGACATTGCCGCGTTCCCATACTGGTAATATTCTCATGCAGCCGCACTCTCAAATCCTGATCATGTGACCATGGCTTTGACTGGAGTCACGGAAATGACTCATTCACTCAAAGCTGAGCACAACCCTTCTTTATCTATTCCATTTGGAAAAAGCGTAGAGCAAACAAAAATACAGCGAGCCGGTAGCTCAACGGTAGAGCGTTGGTTTGCAGTGCTAAAGGTCATCGGTTCGACTCCGATTCGGCTCTTAACAAACTTTTTGCATATTTGTACCCCTCTTCACTGAGGTTGCACCAAAGTATTTTTTTCCTATTTTCTCTTTTGATTCTCTTGAATCCTTGATGTCACTTTCGTATTTTTATGAGGTTACTTTTTTATCAGTTTCACATATTTCGAGGTCTTTGCTGCTGAGAGAACAAAGGGGGTTAAGCGAGCGAGGCTCTCCCGTCGCACAGAGTCACGAGTGTTCGAATACGATATAGAGATCACTGCATTCATAGCTCGTAAATTTCATTCTCAAGTTACTAAACAATAAATAGTATCAATGTTATAATCTATGACGCTTTCAAAACTCCAGCGCCAACCTGCGCTGGTGTCCCTCCAAACCGTTTTGCCAATTCCTTCATATAGTCCTGATTGGGCAACGCTTTAGCCGCACGAAACACCAGTGATAGTTTGGGGTGGTCCAACAGCCCAGGTATCAGGAGCAATGTTGACAAGCGCGGCGGAACCATCCACATATTGGAAGGTGCATGATGGGATATTGGCATAGGTGGAGACGAGAGTCGAGATGGACAGGACGTTGTCTGGTAGACAAAAGTCAGTCCCACGCCACCAGAAACAATTTAAATGACAAGTAAACTTACTGGTGGGAGTGAAAGTCCCATCAAGAGGCACGGTCACTGTGTAGCTTGCATCGGCAGCTCCGTCAAATTCAATGGTGATGGTATTTGGTGGTGGAGGGGAGGACCCAACACAAGAGATGCTGTTGACTGTTTGAGGAGGGCCGACAACCCAGGTACCGGGTGGACCCTCAACAAGAGCGGGTGGGTAGTCAACCGTCGACAGCGTGCACTGGGCGGCAATGTCGATGCTGGATGTTATGGAAGAGATGGAGAGGACGTTGTCTGTGGGAGGGACTGTTAGCCGATTGAACAAGAGATGGGAATATGTGTCGACAACTGACCAGTGGGTGTAGAGCTTCCGTCAAGAGGCACATTGATAGTGTACCCTGCACCTGCGGCGCCGTTGAATGTAACGCTGACAACATCGCGTTGTGTCAAGGATGTTGGAAGAGCTTGGGCCAGGGCAAGCCAGGCCGCGAGGCTGAGGACGTTCTTCATTTTGAGAGTTAGAATTATGAGATAAGAGATTAAGATTATGTAAGTAGTTAGGTATGGTCGGATCTGAGTTTATTCTCGAAGCTTGATGGAGAAATGAACTTAGACCTCGTGGGGTCCGGCGGCCTTTATAGAAATTCCATTCTCATACTGAACATGAGAGTGCCTAAAGCTGAACGCCATGTTGAATACAAGACTTGGTAAGTGCAGTGAAAGCGCCCGATAAACCCTAATACGAGATGAGGTGAGGTGTGGGGATGGGCATAGCCATGTTCACGACTTCTTGACCGGCAAGAAACCCTCCAATGAGAGTGTAGGATGACCCGAGAAGCATGGGAAGATCTTGGAGGTGTATTTGGCACCTGCAGTGAGGTTAACTATACCTTTTAAGAAAGTTAAGGAGAACTTCCAGAGCTGGCGTTGAAAGACAACGGCCTCGAAGCTTGACAGCGATCTTCACTTCACAATATCATGGTATATAGAAGAGGCAAATAATATCTCACATATTATACAACCAGAAAGGTCCAAATCAAGGCAAAAATTTTTTGTAGAAGATACGAAATCTCTCAACATCAAAAGTGCCGAATGACCCGAACGAGTACCAGAGCCTCGTCAAAGGATCGGCTGTACATATGCCATCAATTTATTTTTGGAGATATGGACTGAGGCGATCAGGTGATGACTGCGCCGCCAAGTCACAAGAAATCTCTCGACAAGTAGCAGAGCGAAATAATTCTCCAACGTTTTCAGCTTAAAAGTGGTGTGGGTGAAATCCCGGTTCAGCCTTACGCAAGGCGAGGCTGAGGGGATCATGAGATGCGAAGCCACCGCCTCGAATACGGGACTGGTGTAACGCGACATATAATCCAAAGGAACCATAGCGATGCCTCCATCACATTACAGGTCAAACCAGATGATGAGAAATAGACCAAGCCTCTCAAAATAATAACTATCACGTGACATATCTCACCTTATTCTGGGCGTCACTTTTGCCAAGAACTCGAGATAGTGGGAAAGCTACAGGTAGACTGAGATCCTAAAATCTTACATTGAGTGATTAAGGTCAAATTCTGAGCGCGACACGAGCTTTATTACCGGTAATATAGTTTCGATTGCCCATTCGAAGGAATTATTATGTCACGTGCGGGTACAGGACTACAGCTTGGAAGATTCGCGGTTGAATCACTCAGTTATTTTGAATGGTTACTGCACGTAGGGATATATATGTAATGGATAATCCGGCTTCAATCGTTAAGTGGAAGTTGGTGGCTGGCTCAAATTGACCAAGGACGATTTTCTCAATCACTCAAATAGCTCCTGATATTCAAACCAGGTAGTGCAGGGCTTCATCTCGATCTCCCTCCATCCAACTTGTACATGACACTTTTCAATGGTTCTTTCCCTTCTTCTTCGGCGAGAAAGATTTCTTCCCTAGCCCCGTCCATTTATCATCCTCCTTCAACTTCAACCCGGATCGGTCCAGAATAGCGAGGAATTGTTGATTCTTTGCCAAATCTTTCGGCTTGATATCAAATGCCTTCTCGAAAATTGGTGCAACGTCGTGAGCTGCGCAAACACGATAGTCGCCGCTCTCGACCCGTTTCTTAATCCGCCTTTCCAGACGCTCGTTCAGCGTTTCTTCGATGACCGTTTCCATAGTTTTCTTTCCCTCAACTATGGTAGACTTGATCATTTCAACCTCATCTGGCTTGAAGTAAGGTGCGCCGATGTACGATGCATCTACGATCCGGTCGAGGCGAGCCTGAGCTGTGGGAATCTCGCGGAAGTTTCGAAGGTCGTAAATGAAGACGTGGATTTTGTACCACAACGCATTATTGTTCTGAAGGTCTTTAATGGCAAAGGTAGTCGAAGGGGTACTCGCAAGAGTAGTGGCACGAGTAGTTGTAGGAATAGTCGCAGTGGTACTGGCAATTTGCCCTTCCATTGTCGTTGGGGTCTCCTTGAAGCCGCTTCCCTCTGCGGAAGATTGGTCGGACGTAGCCATATTAGCGGTGGATGGTTCGATCTCAACCACTAAGATTAACTCGGTAATTGAGGTTAAAGGCGTTTGAAATTCACTTCACCCGATGTTGGGAATGAGTGAACCATTGAATGGGATATGAGCGTGTTCGATTCGAAACCGGTGTAGTTGTTTGGTGGTGTGCCGTGTATCGATGTCGATTTGTAGATGCTGTGTGGAAGAACGTTAGGATGGGGAAATGACAGGTTTCCAGAACTTTATATCGTTTATGACTCATTAGAGTTCGAGTCGCTGAAGGAATGACAGTGATGCAATCCAGTGAAATGTAAATACTTTGATATCGTAATTGTTCCACGGAACTGGAAATCGTCTAACTTCGTCGTAGAAGCATTCACCGCGAAAGTTCGTCGAAAAGAAGTTTTGCTCACTGACCAAATCTGGCAAACTTGTCTCTTTTCGAGGATCTTGGAAGAATGAGTTCCAGTAGCTTTGGCAAGCTAGCAGCAGACCGCCGCTAAGAGAATCGAGGCTCTCGATTCCCTCAAACAAAATCCCGGCTTCGAAAATATGGCAAAACTTTTCATTAGATATCTCAAATGCTTCAGTAGAGGCATGATCCCGCCTCGAAAAGACCAAGCACGAGTACTACCTTGGAGGAATGTACTTCGCTGCCACCTCCGTTGACAAGATTCTGAATATGCCGCTGGTTGGAAAATCGACTGTAAAGCAGGAACTAGACAAGCTTTCGAAGAGAAAGGTGGAGCGAGAGCAGCAGAATGAGATGTGCGCCTCGCATGGCCTCGCTCCAGTCTTAGCAGCAGCATTTGGTTTGGACTGGGAGAAACTTCGCAACGTCTGTTGGTTGGAACTACCTAATCGAGTATAGCCTGTATTTACCCCTCTTTTGTGGTATAAGAGAGCTCTTCCCCTCTTTGAATTTTTTAGCTCTTTAGATATCAGCTAGTCTAAAAATGCCACTATATTTCGCCCCCAAAATAAAGCTCAACTGACAACGCCACAGGCCTTGAAGGACATCGCAAGCATGAAGGGTGGTGAGAAGAAGCCATTCGGAGCAAGCTTTGGTAGAACTGTGCGACACGGCATTAAGAAAGCAAGAAGCTCAGGCAGAAGAGTAGTGATGACCAATGATGGCTGCCACAATCTTTAATCGTCGCTACAACTCGATGTACCTAGCAAATTAATGAATTCAACCCCCCCCCAAAACAAAACAAAACAAAACAAAACAAAACAAAACAAAACAAAACAAAACAAAACAAAACAAAACCAAAAAAAAAAAAACATGTTGGAAAAGACATTTATTTCCTTCCCTCATCTCATTTCTTCGGCTTCTTTGCGACCAACAAATGCAGGGGTGTGAAGATCCCCGTTCTTCCACCGTCTCGCATTGAAAACACGCACATAGCCACCGTTTTAATTGCTTCGTTCCTGCCTTTCGGTACAATGCTCAAGCATTCCAAAACCCAAAAGATCGCCAACATGATCAGGTGCACCCATTTTTTCATCATGAACACCTTGATCTTGTCGCGTCCGTGCGTGGCGTAGGTCAAGTCTCCATCAAGGGGATACCTGTTTGAGATTTGTAGTCAGCCATCCACTCGTCGAGAGGGAAATGCACTAATGATGCAGCAGAAGCTTGCAAACAAAAGGGGAACTCACCACCACGGAATCGGGTTGATAGGGGTTGTTATTCCCAGATCTTCCTGTGTCACGACTTCCAAACCTGCTCGCTCCAATGCTCTGATTGCATGCTTGGCGTCGACGAGATTAGGTACGCCAGCACCGCGCTCAATACGGTTACGAATTTTGCGGTGGGCTAGGTTTTTGTCGTCATATTTCGGTGTGATGAGCCATTCGTAGGTCCCAAAGAAGCCGCCAGACTTGAGCACACGTCGTATTTCAGTGTACACTTGCTCCAGCGAAGTGGCGTAACAGGTGGCCTCCATAGCATAGATGCGGTCGAAGGTGTCGTCAGGAAATGGCATTTTCTGTGAATGGTACAAGTTAACATTCGGACCTACAAGTGCTAGGAGAGGGGAAAAGGGAAGGCCAACCATCCAGTCCCCTTCTATGAAGTTAACACAACCAGACAATCCCTCTTCCTCTGAATAAAGCTTTGCACGTGCGACTTGGACCTTGTTTATAGTGATTCCAGTGACGTGACCGCCAGTAAAAGAAGCCACCGAACGGGCAGGACCGCCGACTCCGCATCCCACGTCCAGGATCTTCATTCCAGGTTTCATCTCGGTCATCAACGCCATGTAGTGTTCGTGTCTTGCGAGGCCGGCAGCAATTGACTCGCCAGGTTGGTAGCGGCAGAAGTGGAACTTTCGACCCCATCCTTCCTCATAGTTGTCATTAACGAGATCATAGTAAGCATCGGCAATTTCCTTTGCATCTGCGTTGCGCTTGTCCCGTTCTTCTTGTGTGACGGCTTTGACGTTGCCCTTGCCCCACACTTTTCGATACACGGCACCTGTATCATCTGCTGTTGGATTGAGGGACATATTGGTGGATATGTAGAAGCTCAAGAGAAGAAGATATTGAAGGTCTTCTATACTCGCCAAGAAAAATTCACTCTTAACAATATAGCTGCTTAATATTGTTTGAGTTTTTGCGGCTCTATTGTACTAAGCGCCATTCACCATCAGGTTGCTGAAAACAAAGGACGCTCCCGTTGCTTTAAAATAACCGCTGCTTGTTATTATTTCTGTCGGCGTTGTTGACATAGAATGAAAACAGTCCAAAATTCCATTCAATTAATCCAGTAACTATATGCGGGATCAAAATTTGTTTCCAGAATTTTTGTCTAGTCGGGACAAAGGACAAGCGAATCTCCTCGTACGACGCTTATGCCCTTTGCACCCTCGTATTTAGAACATGAACAAAGACAGAGTGAATATCCCAGGGCAGGATTTCGGGAAATTTGGGCTTTGTAAAAGGCTTTCAGTCTGTCTCAGCAATGACTCCGGGCTTGCGGTAGGTCCTGCTGTTGTCGAATGCCGATACCTCACTTAAATAATTGACCAGAGAAAATGAGATCGCTTCGTATCTAATGGAGGATCTCTCGAAAGTTCAGATAGAGTAATTATCCACCGACTGACTTACATAGAATGGGCGATCATTCCCAAGTGCTGGTCGCTTACTAGAGCCCATAAAATATTTACGGGCTCATGCAGGTGCGATGCAGAGCTCTTCAATACAACTGAGCAATTGCGTTTCCAGGTATGCGCCAGATGTATGCAGCCGTTGAGAAGCAATCCATGAAATTAATAGGAATCGTTGGAACACAATGGGGAAATAAAGGGAGCTCTTGGCGGTCGAACCCGTGTCGGTGCTCAACTTGACTGTTCTCAGTGACTCTAGAATAGGCTTATTCATAGACTCGCAGATCTCCAAAAGTTTGAGCACGTGAAGGTAACAGCCCAAAAGATCATAATTAAGGATTGAAAATATTGTGATTTAGAATAATTTGCGGAAAATTATGGTCAAAATCAAATTTATTGCAAGGGAAGAAGAGAGGTTGGCGAGCTACTGAAAAATTTAAGGCCAGGATACCATCATCCGCACCGGCCGGCTAATTCTGTCCTTTCCATTTATTCGAAGAATTCTTTCGCTGCAGCGGCGAGAACTATAGCACGAGACGAGATGCGAACAAGCGTCTGTACTCTCTACTATCCATTGCTACCTCTCTTCTACTTGTACTCTGTAGTTCTTGTTTTAAATTTTCTTGTGAAGTGTTTGATTTGATGGCAATTTCAATATTTCACTAATTCAAAGATCAAACTATTGATACTTCGTTTGCCTTCATCTCAACAGCAGACATACTTCTGAGCGAAAACTCTGCTCCATTTCCTTCTCTCCACCTCCCGGTCCCTTCAAGCAGCAATAAGCCTTGGCAACAACGCCCTCGTATAATTCCACAACTCTCCCGAATTATGGCTCAAGAACGCCGCGCCCGTATACCACGTATCGCGGTATCCCTGCAGTCCAGTGTTTTTAGTAGTGCAGAAAATCGCCCCCCTTTATTACTACTTGGAATAATTTTGATTATTATATTGCCAATTATTGCAATATATTGCAATATATTACACAATTTGTATGGGAGAGCTGTCTAAAGATTTATTGCATCAAGTTTCTCAGGCCCATTTTCACACTGCAGTGTGCACTACTGGAAACACTGTTGCAGTCCCTCCAACTGTCTATAAAACCCATTACTGATTGCGTCCGCCGATACCACAAGCTTGAACGGCGTGTGGCTTTTGAATTCCACGAAGTTCGGTTTCGGGGCGGCGCTTGAATTTGTGGTTCTCTGTAGACGATGGATGACGGCTATCACGTCGGCTTCGATGGCGGCTTGAGAGTGTGGGTAGGGGCTGCCGTACCACACGGAGTAGAGGCCCTCGATCGCGGTTGGGGTGACTTGGTATGGTGCTGGTAAGGATGGGATGTTGTAATCTGATGTCCTTGCGTTGGCGTTGATGTAGTGGTATCCAGCTGGCAGTCCGGTATTGTTGATCAGCATAGTGTAGTATGCGCTGTATTTCCACTGAAAGAAAAGGGCGGATTCCTGGACGTCTAGGTCAAATTGGCGCATGTTGTCCAGAGTAGGCGGGATGCTGAGGAGCAGCTTCTTTGCTATGATGAGCTTTTTGGCTGAGGGGGTTTGGACCACGAGTCGTACTCCAGAGTTATCATTGGGTCGCTGAGCAGATACGACAGTCGACGAGAGAAGAGCATCTGAACCAAGTTCTATCAAGGCCTTGGTGTATATCTCCCCATTATCGTGAGCCAGTGTTGTCACGAAATTGCCTCCCTGAGGCCCGACAAAAGCCGCATCGAAGTACTTGATCACATTGATCGTCAACTGTTGCAGTACATCGGCAACTCCTTGTGTGTTGAAGTAAACGTTGTAGGCAATATCTCCGATGCTGTATTTCGTGATAAAGCCTGATAATGGGAGCAAAAGATCAGACGGTACAGGGTAGGGAAGATTCCAGCTATACGTGAGGTACGGATATTTCTCAACCTGGGCAGCATACCCGCTGAAGTTGTAGCTGGTTGTAACGTTGATTTGCTGCCCGGTCTGGAAGTCCGTGTAAACAGGGATTCCAGATACGAAAGAGAACTCAGTGGTTGGAATGTCGAAGTGTGCGAAGTAGTCGGTCACCGCAGAGATATTCCAGAAAGCTTGGACCCCATAGTCGACTGTGGTTCCCGTTGCTGGGTCGGTATAGGTGTTGACATGGCCTCCCAGTGAAGCTTGCTTTTCCACGAGCACGACACGCTGTCCCAGGAAGCGAAGGTTGATGGCACCATAGGTGCCAGAGGATCCACCACCAATCACCGCGACATCCCGAGTTATGACATCTTCAGGGGCATAATTGTTTGTGTCAAAATCTCTGCTGTGGTCCTCATGGCCATAGGTGGGTATCGGTTGCCAGAAGGTCAAGTTTAAAAACGCAGTGAGAAAAGTGGGAATCTTCATGTTGACAATTTTGGTCCTGGGCACAGCTTGACTTCTGTGTTTCTGGACTGCTGCAGAAGCAGTCTATATATGCTCTTCGTAATTGCCATGATCTCCGACTTTCTTTTTGATCGTATGAACGTGTTGCTGTCCGCAAATGCAAAATTCGGTTGAAGCTTAGATGGAAAATTTGGAGAGGTTTCCGAATTTGGCGATTGTCAAGTTTGATGGGCTTTGCTTTACGAGCACCTAAGCAGACTTACGCTTACCCTCATAAGGCTGTAAGCTGACCATGCAAGAATCATGGATACTTGGTGCTGGCTGGTCGGAGTCCGTCGGTCCCCCCGCATTAAATTCGGGAGTGCATACATCGCCGCCCCGGTGTTAAGAAATGAGAGAGAATTGTGGCTGAAATGTTGTATACTATTTGTTCATGAAATACGTTATGTCCACTGAAAGGAGCTGGGCCGCCAGAGTATAGTGGTACATACGAGCTGGGGACCCTTGTATACGAATCAGCCTCAAGTAAGCTGCTCTGGGAAGCGTCATGGGCAAGTGCAAGTGGACCTGAAGTTGCCAACCTAATTCATGTTTTCCTACCGATACTGCACGTTCTGTAATTCATGCGAATCGTGGGAGAGAACACTCTTTGAACTTCTGGTCTTGCATCATCTTCAGATCCCTCTCTCCTGGCATCTACGACACTATAAGCCAGCCAACACGATACTCGTAGGATAGTGGAAATACTACCTCGTGCAGAATCCATAATATATAAGAGTATCAGGCCGACCGGGGCCAGGGGAAGAACTTGACTGAAACCCCAGGCTGTCTCGTCCGGAACGAGAGACGTATTGGACAACTTCATGTCGACGATCCGAGAAGATCGGGACTTGAAGCAATGAATCTACCCAAGCAGTGTAACGTCTGCGGTATAGTGCTTCTTTTTCACTGAAAAGTCAGAGAATATGTTCATCCATGTCGAATTCCCTCGGCTTGTGAGACGTGCCACGAGTAGAAGTGTGATGTATGTGGTATATAGTACCAGACCAACAATCCATAAATAGCTTGAGGAGAAAGTCGACGTGTCGTGGGAGATAAAGCAATCGCACTTGTGATCGGATCCTACTCAATGTATTGGCGAAATACTACAAAAGGCTGGAAAGTGAGATACAGAACCATTGCGACGAATATCAAGAAAGTTCGGGTCCAGTAGTGCCAAGTATCGTTGTCTTTCTCATATTCAGCCTTTTGATTTAAGGTTCCGGATCTCCCCAACATGAAAGAGTTGAGGGTCAAGCAAAAGTAGTTCTCGATCATCTGTTGGTGGTAGAAGGTCATCGTGTTGAGTCGTGCGAAAGCCGCTACCATGATGGAAATTCCGGTGATTAGTTGCACATCACAGAGAATATCAAGCGCAGACTCTGAGAAGTTGCTGGCTTTAGGATGCTTGGTGATGAAAAGGCGAAGAAATCGCGCAGCTCCTGCGTATGTTCCATGCCGTGCGGAGTCCGCAAGTCGTCCCCAGATACTACGCTTGTTTGCACTACCTGCAAGGCCGAGGTGAATAATTCCCCGAACAAAAGATTCGAAGTTCTTGCGATTTCCATCTCTAGTCTCGGAGAGGTATTCACTGAAGATTTCGCATGCAGGCAGTACCACGCAACTGCTGAAATGAAACAAGTTATCCAAGCAGTTAAAACGAATGCAGATAGGGCCTGAAAGACTTTATTACTGAGAACGTTGCCGCACTGTGCGGATTGCTTATTCCCGGGCCGGCGATGTCTGGATCAGCTTGAAACGTGGCAATGCAATTACAGTTCGGCAGGCTTGGACTCGAAAAATTGTAAAAGTTCGAAGTTCCGTTCGGATACTCGAAGGAACAATCGTTGTACGACCAGTCGGCGGCATTTGTGCTGAAAGACATTTTGTTGCGGCGCCGAATATATAATCGCAAGTTTGAAGAGTCAAGAGGGAATGCAATCGCGTGCGGTAGACCGGCTGTCCAATCCTGGGTCATTGTAAGTCGCCAGAAACGTTAATTTCATCTTTGTGATGGCACTCACGGTTATCGCAAATGCTGTTGCTTCTTCCGTCGCCGGCCCGAAGGTACCTGCAGCGCCTTTTCTTGCATGGCTTTAAGACATGCTTCCATGGTCTCTGGGGAAGACTCCATGATTAGGGGGCCAGGAAAAAGTAGGGTCAACTTTCGCTAGGCAAAAGAAAGGGTGAAGACTGCTTAGGACTGCGGATTTTTCGCCGGTCAACCTATAGTCTTCAAGATATGAATAGGGCAGGCGCCAAAGATGGAGGGCAGAGGAGAAGTTGTAATCCTCCATTTTCAACAATTTAGCAAGTCAGGGGAGACTAATTAGACGGCAGCTTAGGTGTAGGCGCAAGTTTTCGATATAAGGCATCAAAATCTTTTATTTACATTAAGCTCCACCATTCGCGGTAAATAAAGGGGCGCGACAGGCGCCTTCAGCTTGGTAAGGCCTATCTGCACCACAGAAACTCTCCTGCTCGGGTTCGAGATGAACTACTCAGAGTACAGTACTGCGAATTCCAACAACTTATAGAAGGATTGCTACAGATATACATGGGCCAATTCCGCCAAATCTCGGGGTCTGGGTGCGGTTGGTCGCGGGCCGCGCTTTCGCTTGGGCCGATAAAGGCGTATGAAGTGAAATACGCAATTCTGGCTCCCAAAATAGTGCGCGAGATCTGTCATTCTCCGCCCGTCTTTGATGGTCTAACGGTCATGATTTCCGCTTGTCATTCCGGCAATGCGCGGGAGATCGGGGTTCGACTCCCCGTCAGAGAGACTTCTCTTGAGTTCAAGACCCTGAGCTTTGCTCGGAAAACTCATCACTTTTTTGGAAATTTTTTTGGGGGGAAGTTGGTTTGCGGGGGGTTTTTTTGGGCAACCGCGAACTTCCGCATGACGAACGAAAACCATGACCATCAAAGACGCGTTTTTATTGGCTGACGGATTCAGCGGGCTCCGCCCGCGGAACTTTTTTCTTTTCTTGAATCTACGATTTCTGGGAATGGATCATTCAACATGTTTCAGCGATTGGAACTGGACCATGATAACATGCGAAGTATTTTTAGTTTGTAATCATTGACATGAATTGAAGGATTGGTTCGTTCAACGATATGGTTCCCCAAGCAAAATTAAGGGAAAGCTTCTAGGATGGTGCAAGCCCTTCCCCCTTTTCAGTAAAAGTTTGGAGGGAAGCTGACTTTTGGTGGAACGAATGGCACCGGCCTTACTCAACCAGCAAGTTTATGTTCCTTTTCATCTATCCCATTTCAACTCCCGCCCTCGCCGCCTCCTTTTCTCCCAGGCCTCTACCTCCCACCGTCCTCACAACGTCTTTATCTCCCTCCCAAGCCTAAGACACGCCCATCTTCAAGCTCCATTACTAGATCGATATGATACGAAGGAACAGCCATTCCTCCAAAGAGCTCAAGGAGACTCTCAATCTAAAACATCCACATCGCCATCTCGACTAGGATGAATGACATCAAGATCAAATCCGCGAATACTATCAACAGAAGCCTATTATGCACACGAAGATATCGACACCCCACTCAGATCCCCCAGCTCCTAGGAGGAACGGGTCGACAACTAATTTCAGCAGATATGTGTAGATGTCCGTCGACAATATTTCCGAAAACCTCGCAATAACGCGGAGAAGTTGTGGACATGTAACCACAGCTGAGAAGGTAGTTGAATAAACAGCTGCTCAGGAACAGTCCTCAACATTCTAGATCCAGTGAGCTATCATTATATAATATATCCCAGTTAGTACCAAAGCTATGAAACCTTTGCAGAGCGTTGGGAAACAATTTTCAAAGACAAGAGTATATAGCCATTGATGCAAAGATATCTGTTGCGGGTCAGGATAACTTTCAAGTATAAGTTCGGCTTCAATTTCGAGTCGTTGAAGGGTAGCATTAAGCTTGTCAAAAGAGCTTCGTTTTGATACTGGGGTAGAAATGCTTCCGCCCAAATTCGTATTTTGATTCCGAGGATTAATGCGATGGATAACAGGACGAAGAGAGTAATTTCCCGGTGGAAGGGACCAAGCAAAGGAGGAGTTGCGCTTTGTGGAAATATTCCGGGTGTGGAGGTGGTTTTGGGGTTTATATGTAGCGCTATATGAGTTGAGGGCACCGTGTCAGCAACGATTGCTTTGATATTGCTGATAGGGGAGTTGACGTTTGGTGACGTGGCGAAGTGATGTTTCAGGAAAACGACGGAGTGATTTTGGGTCCTAAGATGTTTAGTTCACCCATGTCTATTTTTTCAACGTTTATGACGTTTGAGAGGCCGTGGATCGGTGCGCAGTGCAACGCGTAGACAATTTGAAATGGTGTGGTTCGTTCGGCAAGTATCACCTGACAAAGCCCTTATTCAGACAGACGTGAGGGACGTACTTCTTTTCTGCAAAATCAAACAACCATCGTGTCTATTTCGTCGCGAATTTTGATTTAATAGTTGGCTTCAACTTGTTCAAGCTCAACCAACAAGCTCAAACTGCTGTTCTCCTCTATTCCAACTTTCTTCCTCTGCTTTGCCTCGCCACCCACCTGCTTATCATCGCCCACGGCTTTCTCCCCACCAACAGACTCCCTCGCTCCTTTCCCACCCCATCTGCTCACTATCCAATCCATTAGCCATACCAGACGGATGAATAAGAACAAAATACAATTCGGCACCAGAAAGACATCGACCTCGATGTCACTCGTACCTTCCCTGATGAAATCACCTCTACAATCAACTTTACTAGGCACGAGGCAGGTATCGTGATCCATACAGATGAACATATCCAAGAGCCCCAGAGTATAGTAGGATATGGGAAGATGGTGCAGTGACTGAAATGTTTGAGCTAGGGCAATAGGTAACGTTTTTAATGCAGAAGAACATGATGACATGACGCCTCAAGTTCAAGGCAATCCCTCCGATCCCTTTGCACGCCT
>NXFV01000706.1:0-30527 GCA_002803225.1 Gamarada debralockiae | reverse complement strand
CCCCCCCCCCCCCCCCCCCCCCCCCCAAAAAACAACTGGGTTATGGGACTAGTGGGGAGGAACTCGATTGCGTGAAGTTTGCTCACTGCTTTAGCCTCAGTGGATGCTCAGTTGCTTACCTCTAAGTGGTGAATTTGAGCTGTCTTTGTATGAGCATGGTGGCATACTGAGCTTGAAATGAGGTGTGGAGGCTGTTCAGAAGACTGATGTTTACATGGTAAGGTCTGTCCCTTTACGGACGCACTCATTGTCTCATGAACTAGGAACATCAAAGTTTCTATCTATTCTGTAAACCAATAATTGAAAGAAGATCTGGGTATTCATGCGACTGCGCAGACTAGTATCCCACTTCCCATGATGATTAGGATTGATCACTTCCACTGCCCATAATTACTTTGTATCACTCTCTTCACCTTGATGCCGAGCTTGTGCTAGACACGGGCCCCTCGCCAGCATTCACTTACTTAATTAATCGGCGGACAATTGGCAATTTGGTTTTGCTCAGCTGCACCTCACATATCGACGTCAGCCATGATTTGGCTGTTTGCCCTCAGTCTTAGAAAGTAGCGACTTTTTTTTGTAACAATGCATGTACTCCCCAAAATGAAGAGGTAAATATGGAAATTCAACATGTAAAGCTAGATATTCGGAAGATAACAAGTTTCTTCCGTGCCGTGTTTCTTTAGCTATACCAACAGTTAAGAAGATTCAGTTCTATGATAGGCGGATTCTGTCTTGTTGAGTCCTGAGCCTTGGATCCCGGATTGCTGCATCTCGTATGCATACCGCACTTTTTGCAAGGCAGCAGGGATCTGAGCCTCTCCCCAAATGCGGATCTGCGGTGAGGTTAAATGCAACTTCCAACACTATTATGAAGTATTCAGCAGACAGGTAAGGCAGTCCTTCTGCCTTTTCAAATGCGGCTACAACGTCGCGTTTAACTTCCGACCATCTAATGGCTTCGCCTATCCATCTTACACCTTGCCCTTCACTACGACCACACTTAAAACACGGCTCCACCTTGGAACACCATACTCATGAGTTGGAGGACCTGATCGCAGAGCCATGTGGGGATTGTCGCTATAATGAGGGTGTTCAACGATTTCCACAGTCATCTCGTGCCCATGTTCGATGGGGAATGGTCTGGCAAGGCCCCTGTTAGTTGAAGCTGTATTTTGGGTGCGAAATATAGTGGCATTTCTAGGACCTAGCTAATATCTAAGGAGCTGAAATACAAGGAGGGGAAGAGCTCTCTTATATCACAAAAGAGGGGGAAATACAGGCTATACCTGATTAGGCAATTCCAACCAACAGCTCCGCACTACTTGTAGTTACAGCATTCGCTGGAGTTTTGCTCGCCATCCTACACCATTTCGTCTACGCGTCATTAAATGGGGCGGTGGCCGGTACTTCAAGTCGACAGCAGTGGGATCTTCGATTTGGAACTGCTTTCTCCTTTCTCGTTGTTGCGCTTCTGAAGACAGCAAGTGATGCGGCTTACCAGCAATATGTTTGGACCATTGTAAGGAGAAAGTCCTTCGCTTTTGGCGCACTTAATGCACTCTTTGCATACACGGTGAATCCGACGGGCTTCTTCAGACTTATATAGTTTGGCATGCTGGATTTGCTATCCGTTTGCTTCGGTACGTTGGAAAGTTTATATCCTTACAAAGGCAATATTCTTTATTAATGTATTGTAGGATTTTGCATTTGGCAGGGCTCACCCTTCCAGCCACACTTACAATATCCTTATGGGTACCACGTTTGGCATTGGAGCACAAAAGATGATCGCAGAGACCGCCGGGCTTGAAGGTCGCACCATCAATAGCATTGACCTGTTCCCAGCGGACTCTGCGAAAATTCACGTGCGATTCAACTTCTGAGGTCTGGTCCAACACTCAAAGTTGTTTGCAGCACATAGGGACAAGGGGGATGGGAGGATGAGAGAAGTGATGGGACCACAGACAGTAAATGGGAGTGTGCAGAGAGGTGAGACGCCGACAAGAAACACGGACATTCATTTTCATTATCTGGGCTGCGAATTTTTCTTTATAGTATAAAGGGATAAGATTGAGAGCGTTCTTGTATTTCATAAAACAATAAAAAAATCTCCACGCCAGGTGCTTGTGGTTGCATCAAACGTTCCAAAGAAGTAAAGTTTTCAACAGACTTGCTTCTATAATACTCCCCTGGGCGCTTTGTTAATTTGCCACTTGTATGGCACTCAGTCATATCTTTCATACGCACTTGCCATAAAGTCTCACTGACTCCAAAGTCCTGAAATATTCACAGAACTAGACAAGGCATCCGGCTGTGTACCGTAAATAACTCTTTTTTTACCTTTTTATATCGCTCATTCATTCTGTCAGAAGGTCAGAGCGGTTATAGCAATAGTGATATTAGATTGATGGGCTTGATGAGCTACACAGCTTATATTAATAGTATGAGCAGGAGGGTGATGATAGTTAAGAATGAAGATAGTAATGGGGCTGTCCCAGTCCCTATATACCACGTCACAACGCAGTGATTACATAAGCAATGCTTGCACATTCTATTAAAAATTTCCTCGAGAAGATCCTACTAGGGACTAAACAACAAGAGATAGGAATATGTATTTGAACTAAAATGGCAATCACAATGCTGACCTCGAATATTGAAGTGGCTGAGTGAGTCTAAAAGTAGTAAGCGCCAAAGCTAAGAGTCCAAACAACCTTATTCGCTTGCTGTAAATTAGCCGCGCAATGTTGGCTTAGTTAGAAACCGGCTAATTATAAACGGCGACCCGATGTCGAGGTTCTCTCTCTTTCTCTCTCTCTGTTCCTTAGAAACCAGACTTTTCACTATATTCGACGTGACCTGGACACGACAAATGAACCTTATTACGATTCCTCTCAGTCCTACCATCTGACTTGGTGTCTTCTCAGCGTTGACACGGACGCCCTGTCATTCTTAAGCTCATCCTTTTATTTAGCACACCTTGACGTTTATCCCCAGCACCCAATTGCCATAGTGAATCAACAAAATGGAACTCATGGAGCTTCCCTTGGAAGTCCTTCACATCATCTTGTTTTATGCTGCCTTGGGCCGTGGTATCAAACGAGCGTTAAGATTAAGGCTAGTTTGCAAAACCTTTGCGGGTGCGATATATCATGCTCTTTTCGAAACGCATATAATGGACTATTTCTCTTCAAACCCTATCGGCTCGGACTCTTGGCAGATCCGGAATCAACACGGTGCCAACAAGCTGTGGCACGAGTACTTGGTCTACAGAGTCATGGATGAAAGGGATGCGACTGTCGGGCGCTTTCGCGAGATCCGGCAGATCGCACAGGCTATCTGCCAAGAGACGGAAATTGTACTCGACTTGCACGCTACAGTCGAAGCTCTGTGTTGGCTTGCTTTGACGCATGGAGCCAAAGTGGGACCCGAGATGAACAAATGGTGGTGGCCTGCGTTGAATGAATCAGAAAAGAGAGCAAACTGGGGATTGAAAGAACCAGAACAGAGAGCAAACTTGGGTCTTAATACTCTGTTATCCGCTGCCGCTTATTTCGATCTTTTGCCTTTAGCCAAACGGCTAGTGGCTGAGGGTCATAAGCCAACGAGCCATAACTACCTGTTCGTGCCGCCAATCCAGGTTGCGGCGCAGGCTGGTAACGTTACTATGCTACAGTTTTTCCAAGAACAGCTTCCCGAGTCCAATTTCGAGCCTTTGTCGGTCACTGGTGCTGCGATCCGAGGTGACATAGACATTGTAAAGCTCGCCTTGCGACTGCCTGCGAGGACAGGACACAGCGAAGGCGACGGCGACGACATGAACGATCAACAATTTGGGTCTATCAAATACACATCGAAAACAGGCCAAGCGATTCTAAGGGCTAGGAGTTACACATCTAGCCCCGAGGTTTACGATTACCTCACCAGCTCCCTGGCCCCGTGGCCAATCTCGTTGTTGAGTGCGTACGGCGACTTGAGAAACCATGCAGAGTTAGGTAACGTGTCAATGGTGCGCCATCTTCTGCATCTTGGTGTGCCTGTGCAGGTGCCTGTGCAGATGCATGGGTTTATCGAGAGTCCGTTAGTGATGGCTTGCAGAGGTTGGCACAACGACATAGTTGATCTGCTGCTCGAGCACGGTGCCGACCCTAATTACGCAGCCCAGAAAGTGTATCCAATCTTTCCGCTGCACCAGTCGGCCACAGCCGGCAATCTATCACTTGCCTGTAAACTCCTTGACCGCGGCGCGCTTCCCAATCGACCTGGAGGCAGGCCTACGATTGGACTACCAGTGCTTTGGTGGGCCTTCGCCCGAGAGCATACAGACATGATTCAGTTGCTGCTAGAGCGTGGAGCCTCCTTGGACGGGGGGCTGGATGACATGTTTGGGAAGGGTTGGGTTGGAAAATCTCTTGCTAAGATGACTTACAACCTTGGCTACCATTCCATGGTTGAAATCTTGCGGCAATATGGATTTGAAATCATTGATCCACCAACTTACTCAAACAAGAACCACCCATTCTGGCACCGCTGGGACGGCCGTAACCTTTCAGCTGTAGCTGAGTTTGCGCGTAAACAGTAGAGAAACAGATTGTGTCGGATATTGCAGTAACAACTCCTCTCAATATATTATCACCGACATAGAACCCATAAAGCGAACGTGAGGCCTCAATGTTCTTAACGTGTTCCTATATTCTGCATCACTTGCAGCATATGTTTTTAAGATCGCAGCTTTGAGTGAAATTGCACATGAAACCTCCATGGACTCGAATCTATTCTAGGGTAAAACTAAGGTGGGCGAATTAGTAAAGTAAGGGGTCGATTTATAATTCCTTGGCAGAAAACGCAAAAAAATAATTAACGTGTCACAACAATTGCGAAACCAAACGACAGTTGGGAACAAAAGCTAGATTCAGATAGACAGAGATATACAATAATCGATGATCGAGTCTCTTCAATCCTTGCCTGGATAGATAGCGCAGCTCTTTGCGTCTTTGCCTACATCTAAGAAGGGAATTCTGCAATTCCCACAAGCTCTATATAATTTATCTCTTGCCGGTTCCGTTTTGGTCTCTGGACGCGAGCAGCGGCCGCTTTTACCTCTGAGCAGTGCCTGAGCAGATTTTGGCGCCCTGTGCGCCTCGGCAACAGTTTTCCTAGCCAAGTTTGCTGGGGCACCTGTTCTGCTACCCTTACAAGGGTTGCCAAAGCCGATTTTGGAACTCTAATGGAATTACCGCATATTATCAAAAGCACATTTATTCCACAAACCTTCTTTAACGCACAAAGAACACAACGATATCGTGAAGAAACATATTACAACCTCTCTCATCTGGAGGTACATTTTCTATTACTTCACAATAGCATGGCGGCTGTTCATTCTGTATGATGCCCAAAGTGATAATAACATTAATATTAAGGAGCATATTTGCTACTTTCTCTTATTAGATAAATGATTATTCATATAGGGAGGCATGGTCTAGCCTCAGCAGCAAATTTGCGCTGAACAACTGGCGAAGTTCCCTGTTTCCATTCGTGCGGGATCATCGACGCGCCTGCCGCGGAGGGCATAGGGTGCAACAATTGGCTAGCTTTCGGACATCTGTAAAATTTATTCAAACTGGAACTACGTTTGGTAGAGCGATCCAAGGTTCCGTCTGCGCAAGGAGCCGAGAAGATTTTCAGCGTGGTTACAGTCAGAAATCAAGAGAGCTAGGCACTCACCGATGCCTGCTTTCGTTCTTGATCTGGAAAGCACAACGCAACACACAGTTACTTTCTTGAGTATCCCGTCGAGTAATGCGGATTTCGCATGATCGCAAAAAACTACCTACAAGCAAGGCAAAGGGAATTACCTCGGTGGCAAAGCTGCGTTGATAGAGTGGGCTTGGAATGGCTAGTGTGCCAGCTGACCATAGCCAGATTCATGCAGCGGCAAGATTGCATGAAGGGAGTGTACAAAGGCCTTGACTGCCCCCGGAATAGAGAGCCATGCAAGTAACGGTAGATTTGTCTCAGCAGCAAGTTGTACTAATAGAATGGTTCTAATATCGGCGCGGTTTCAGAGGATTTTGAAACTCATATAGTAATGGTTAGAAGGAAAGGATCAACAAGTGTTGCCTATTCTCGGAAGTTTATGCAAAAGCAATTACTTTAACACGCATGATTTATTTGTGGTAGAATTGAGCTAAGGGCTTGCATCAAGGCTCGGCCCGCCGCTTAATAGCTGAGGAATTCGTGTACAAGAGGCAGAACCCATCTCTAAGTGGGTCAATTACTCCCGCAAGAGCAGGCCCAAGAAAGATTGAAGCAGGGGGTTGTGCCGGTGCCTCAGCTGGCCTTCCTTCTTGTTGGCAGGTCTGTAGTACAGTAGAAGGTACGGTGATATCTGATGAGACGTGCGAGCTCCGAATTCGGTAGCCAAGAAGTCATCGGAGACCGAAGCGCTAGATCCAAGCTGTAGATATAAGGGAAGGTTGAACTTCATATGAAAGGGAAGAGATTTTGAATTGAAGCTTTCGAAACCTATTTTGTACTAGCGCCTTATGCACCTCAGTATCAGGGTTCTCATACCAACACTTCTGAGCATAACGGTAATCTAGCTAAATAAGAAGATATCCCGAGAAGGGCGGGGGCAGTGGTGCAGTGGTCGTGAATACCATCTGGCGTTTATTAGGGAGCAAACTAACAGGTTCGAATCCTGTTACCCCCACCGGGAATTAGGCATTCCTGTACGACCTACAGAAGTCCTATGGTCTCCTCGCCATAGCATGGCTTACCTTTATGAAAACAACTCGGCACGTACTTCTAGGAAGCGCACGATAGGCCTAGGTTACTAGCCACTCCCCAGGTTAATAAAAGAGGCAAGTATAGTTCTTGCTAGTGTTTATAAGTAAGCAAAAAATATCTTTTCCGCGTTCTATAATAGTTTGTATCTCTTGGTTGTAGGTAAGCATAAGCGAGGGCACAGACCCCTACTACATATCTGTTCCTAGAGGATAGCCATCCCTTAGAATATAATCTTTACATAAGCTAGAGGAATATTTGACTATAGTATACTTAGATTATAGGGCCTACTGTTCGCTAAACTATAGCTAGGAGAAGATATAGTTACATTTGGTTTAAGAAGCACAGGCTTCACAGCAATGGCAAGTGCAAGCGCCATAGAGTTTTGGACCAACTCTGAAGGTTTGCTATGTTCAATTAGCATCGGGTCTTGACGAGCTTTCTTTGGCATTCCAATTAGCGTTTACCCAGATATCAATCTAAAGAGGTAAACAACGTCTGAAAATATGAACTAAGGTATCCGAATCGCCCCTCTCAGCCTGTTCTGCCACCCTCAATTTCCGTATTCTCTGCTCTTCCAGTTTGTCTGCACTGAAATTGCCAAAGGTCTGCGACACAGAACATATTGCTATAGTTTGCTGACACGACAATGCTTTCTCTGTTATCAACACCCATTCTTGTTGTCTGTTCAGCCGCTGTTGTCAATGTCGACGTCACTACCTTGTCGATGTCCATCCACAATTGCCATACTTCCTGAAGCTAGTGACATGCTCTTCGCTGGATTTTCATTACCATAGCCGGAAGTGAAACAGTGCCGTGTCAGCGTTCTGCTAGGTTAGCCAGAATACTGATGTCTGGATCACCAATATTGATTATTGATAAGGATTTGAACTTCTGGGCCTGTAGTTCATCTTTTATATCAGCGAAAGCAAGTGTTCATGAATGGACTTACAGGAAGCCTGTGAATGGACTTAGCGAGAGAATCAGTGGTAATGGTAACTCACTCTGTGGGCATGATTGCCAAATTTCTATAAGTAAGCTTCTCGTACAAGTGAGTCGTCTAGTAGGGAACGGTGTCTGTACCCCTCGCTACAGAACCAACGAGCTGCCTTCTACAAAAAGAGGTTTGCGCTTGCTACTGACTGCTTCAAGATCAGGCCGAAACAACACATAAAGGCTCGCAAATTTGTGAGAACTTGGTTGTACTAATCGTTAAGCTGGATACGTCTCGGCAGTGGAAATTGAACGCAGATAGGAGTGTGTAAATACTGGACAACGGGTATCATGTCGACATGGATTTTCATTCGGCTTTCTGCAGGAAATATATATATATATTTTTTTTTTAAAATTTTTTTTTTATATATATATAATTTTGGAGACGGTACTGTTTTGAGGTATGTCTAAATTATATTGTAAGGCAATCAGCGACAGGATTTGCAGAAATATTCGCGATTTTGTTGTCTTTCTTGCATTTGCGGCAATGGATGTTGTGAGATTTCTTATTATAGTGGAGCTTTTGTAGCCGTGAAATGGCAAGCAGGGCAGTTTGTATGCTACTGCGAAGGAATTGCATGCTCTGGGTACAGTGGATAGTGATCCTGTGTCAAAGAGATTTGTAGCATTTCTGTTTGAGAATGAAATGGAACTGGGGATATATGTGGTATTCGTGAAATTTTATGGTCCTTGCATTCGAAATCCAAACGCCAATTTTAAGTGATACAGATCCGGGTATATTTTCTCACTTCCCTTTTTTCACATCCCATCCCAACTTTTACACTCCCTTCTCATGTGAGAGGCCGTCCCCTCGATCCAACGCCTAACCTTTCTAGCTCCGTATCACTGATAATACTGATGCCCATACTGCTCACCGAACTCACAGTCCGTTGGCTCTCGAACCTTTGCACGCCTCCATTCAGATTGCCTGATGCTGCTGCGCCCTGCATCCTCACCGGGTTCATCTGCCCCAGCACAGGACTCTCCCTCATCAACTCCTGACTCAGCACCCTTCCCGCTGGGCCATTTCGTGGGCCCAACAGATTTACATCCTGTAATTCTGGCGTCGCATTCATCATACCCCCCCTCACAACCCTCTCTAACGAATCTTGCTGCACCAACGGATGCCTTGGAACAGGCGCAACGATAGGAAGGCCAGGCGTCGAGGTGCGATGTAGCCCAATATCCGAGCCGTCGACCGGGAAGCCCATCGTATCCCTCGCGTGTTGCGGCATCATAAGAGGAATTTCACCACCTGTACTCTGCGGCGAAATACCTGTATCCCTCGTATGTTGAGGCATCATAAATGGAATCTCACCACCCGTAGTCTGTGGCGAGATACCAGTCGTTGGCGTGCCGGCCGGATGTCTTACGCTCATTGGTGAGACGGTAGCTTCTGATCCTGATCCAGTGTGCGTAGTATTCAATCGTCCCAGTGATCTCGCGCCACCAACTGGCATACGAGATTGACTCTCAGCGTAATTAGGCAGGAAATAATCGCCGCTGTTTCTCTCCACATCTGTCGCTGCATCGTGACCTTCTCCACCGCGGATTCCTACACCGGTTTGGCCAGGGGTAGAAGGGCCTGTGCCGGGCGTGAATAATGGCGGTGGTACGAGGAGACTATCATGTTGGCTGCTGCGAGGGGAATGTCCGAAGGGAACGCCGGTGAAGGAGTCATTCAGATTGGCGTAGGTGACAGGCTCGGCGATTCCGCGTTTCTCGGCGATGCGTTTCTTTTGTCTGCGGTTGAGAAGCCATATTGCCAGGAGGGCGATGAGGAGGAGACCTGCGATGCCGCCGATTATACCCCCTATTATTGCGGTCTTTGGGTTGCTAGAGGAGGAGGATGATGAGGATGTCGACGTGGAGGTTGGTGATTGTGCGGGTGTTGTAGTCTGAGTTTGAGGGTTTGCTGTTGTAGTGATGAAGCCATTGGTGGTGGCTTGGGTAGTTTGTTGTTTCTGTGCGGAAGAAGTGGTGGTGCCTTGATTGCCATTGTTCTGACCTCCGGATCCGGCCCCACCTGGCCCTTCTTGTCCTGGACCACCAGCGTTCATCTTTCTTTCTTCTGCGGAGAACTTCTCCCCAAAATGATAACCGGAAGAACTTTCCTGCGTCTCTCTTTGGCGCAGAAGCAAAAACACTTGGAAAACGAACGTAGGAACGCAACAAGAGAGCAAAGAACAAGAGGGAAATAGAGGACGCGAATGTTGTGATTTAAAAAGAGACGTCAACGCATCTTATGACGCGCATCCCTTGTCAATTTCTTTTCCCTTTTCAGTGAGGCTCTGAGCCACGCCGACGAGTACCCGCATTACACCTTAAGGTGATGAAACTGGCAAAAAGGCAAAAAGGAGAAAAGTGGACGCTATTTTTGCATTGACGCGCGGACTCTGCAATGAATTGACTTTTGAGAAGTGGAGCATCACGTGAGGGGTCTCAGCCACAGAAAGAACTTTATCTGACGAGCTGTCTCCCAAAAGCAGAAATGGGTTTTGAGCGAGGAGAACTTGTGGCTTGATTGTTTTGGCTATCGCATGATGCTGCGGTCCTGCACTGGGATATGCCTCGGTGGGATGGTTCTTGGCGACCGTTCTGGTAAAAAGCTTAATGCCCCGTATGAGAGAAAAGAGTTCAAGAAGGCGGCGAAAGCCGATATGAGTGTTCAAGCAATGAGGTATGAAGAATGGGAAAGATTCAGAATGGCTTGGGCGCGTTTCTCAACTCGAGGACACGAGATCTCTTGTCGGGAGAGAAAAGGGGGCGGGGGAGGCCCAGAGGGCCGACAGCCAGTCGAGAATGGAGTGAAGCAAAGCGGTTTGACCACAAGCGAGACACCCCCCCGGGTACTTTGACGGTCTCCACATGTCGTTGAACCAATGGCGATCTCGAGGCCTAGACTCCTCCAAAGATAGACAGCTGGAGCGGCTGAGAATCCTGCTGACATGATCCGAGAAGAGAAATCCAACAACAAACGGTCGAGTATCAAAATCGTGAGAGTTTGGAGAAGCTCAAATTCACCTGGGACGTCTCGATCAACTGTCCCAATCTGCGCTGCTCGCTCGCCGAAAATAAACATCCTGCAGCCTTGTTCCATCCCCCGCTTAATCACGTCCAAGATCGAATCTGTCAGCACTGAATCCTTCCCGGCCATTTGGGCTCTTATCGCTCTGTTGCTGCTGCTGACCTTCACCTGTCAACATCTTCTCCGACCTCGCCTCTCTACGAATCCGCGCATACAGAACTCAATCCCCGCATGAGCAAGTCACAATGAGTTATTCCAACCAACCCGACGGCGGCAAACCCCAGGTCCAAGCATGTCGCTACAAGACGGGGAAGACGCTGGGAGCAGGCTCATACTCGGTGGTCAAGGAATGCGTACATATTGATACTGGTCGCTATTATGCCGCGAAGGTCATCAACAAGAGATTGATGGCTGGCAGAGAACACATGGTACCCCTCCTCGATCCCCAACCGTGCGTTGCATTTACCGTGCCTAGATAGCTAACCCCGCAAACGCAGGTCCGCAATGAAATCGCAGTCCTAAAACGCGTATCTATGGGCCACCAAAATATCCTCACTCTCGTCGACTACTTCGAAACCCTCAACAATCTCTACCTCGTTACCGACCTTGCCCTCGGCGGCGAGCTCTTCGACCGCATCTGCCGCAAAGGCTCCTACTATGAATCCGACGCCGCAGACTTGATCCGCGCAACACTCTCCGCCGTAGCATATCTCCACGACCATGGCATCGTGCACCGCGATCTCAAGCCCGAAAACCTTCTTTTCCGAACCCCAGAAGACAATGCCGACTTACTCATCGCTGACTTCGGTCTCTCGCGTATCATGGACGAAGAGCAATTCCACGTCCTGACCACCACCTGCGGTACACCAGGATACATGGCGCCCGAAATCTTCAAGAAGACAGGACACGGCAAGCCAGTCGATATCTGGGCCATTGGTGTCATCACATACTTCTTACTATGCGGCTACACGCCCTTTGACCGGGATTCAAACTTGGAAGAAATGCAAGCCATCCTGATCGCAGATTATAGCTTCACGCCGATCGAATACTGGAGGGGCGTTAGTTTGAGTGCCAGGGATTTCATCAAGAGATGTCTGACGATCGACCCAACACAACGTATGACGGCCCACGAGGCGTTGAGCCATCCTTTCGTAGCGGGCGAGCAAGCGGGTAAGGATGGCAAGGATGGGAAGGGTAGTGATTTGCTACCGGTTGTGAAGAAGAACTTCAATGCTCGGAGAACGCTGCATGCTGCTATCGATACGGTGAGAGCTATCAATAAGTTACGAGAAGGCCAGGGGGGCATGATGAATGGCATTGTGTCGAATGATCCCGCGAAAGGAGCGAAGCCGTTGCAAACACCGCATTCGAACAATGATTCTGGAGTTGGCGGAATGGGATTAGGAGCTGATGGGGAAATGGACACCTCAGACTCTGGATATGGCATGGGAGGAGCCAGTTCAAGTACGGCAAAAAATGGCAGTGGTGGTGGCTTTGCAGAAACTCATATGAGGGGTGTGGAGCGCACATCAGGGCAAGGACAAACAGAGGCACAAATCGAAGCTCAGAAGCGGAAGATCGCGGAGACGACGAAGGGTTTATGGAGTGCTGGAGCAGCGAAGATTTCCGGCAGATAGTGGCAAGTGCTGCGAGGGGATGATGAT
Source organism: Gamarada debralockiae (assembly GCA_002803225.1). Lineage (NCBI taxonomy): Eukaryota > Fungi > Ascomycota > Leotiomycetes > Helotiales > Hyphodiscaceae > Gamarada > Gamarada debralockiae. Next base: position 18,059 of record NXFV01000706.1, on the reverse strand, counting down.
TTCCAAAAAATTCCCTTGGCTTTTCTAGTTTTTACTTTGGCCTGATGTTTCTTGAGCGTCTACTACTGCACATACGTGCTTCTCTATTTCATCACGATATAAGCTCTTCCCTGCGTTGCTTTTATGTCTGGCCATCCTGCGGGCTGGCTAGTTGGTTGTTTCTGGATGCGGGAAGGGATACAGGATAGGTTGCTTATGGATGAGGGAGGATGATCATGCATCGAATGAAGTCATGGCTTTATAGAAGGATATGGGATGGATATGCGGACAGGCTAAGGCCATGAACAATGAACGAACTTACATTTCAGCATTATCCATGTGCCCCTTGAAAGTCCTTCAAACCTTGATTTCTCAATCGCTTATTCTTTTCGAACGATTGACCTAATTCACCAGCCCCATCCAATCCATTTACCGTGCTCTCTCCAAACCCACTGTAAAGCGTGGTCGCGGTAGACTCAGTGAGCCTGTATCGCATTCAAGATCCTCGAGTCCGCGATTGCAAGGGAGAGAACGCTTCAGAAGTCGTTTATTATAGAGAATGTCTTGCATCTTGTACTCTCAGAGATAGTAATTGAGTGTCTCCTCTCTTCTCTTTGGGGCTTGTCGTTGTCGATAGTGTTGTCCGTAGCGACAGCATCGCCAGTTTCGAGGATAATACCATTAGAGAAATTATTATCCTTGACGTCTGTTCATAGTATCTCAGGTCCGCAGCGAGGAAATCCCACAATTTATAAATATTTCCAAATGTACAAAGTTAAAAGAATGTGCATGCGGCGGCGGCTTGTGGTGTGTTGGTTGGAATGCCGATCCCTACCGTATTTAGTATAGCTTGTATTTGCGTCTTACTGTAACATAAGAGGGGTTGTCCCCCCTCCTACCTTTTTAGAAATCAATCGAGTCCTTTCCCGCCCAACTGACATGGTGGCAGTATGGGTTCCTGATGCTCCCCGGTTCTCAGCCGATGCCCACCCTTGTTGATTTTGCTATGGAAATCGTACGGAATTAGCAAAGGCACTGCTTTTATTCTATACAAAGTCCGCAGAAGATCCCTTTCAGGTAGCAAAGTTAGCTATTCACGGAAAAGCCTGCTTTTATACGATATGAGATCAACGGTAGATAGCCTGAGTGAATAAAAACTTCCTTTACATGGAGGGAGGTTTGTCTTTTAAAAGCACAGTGGAAGGGTTTGAGAGGCAAAGGAAAGTAGTCACCAATGACCTCCTCACATACGTCTACCCATATCATTATTTTGTTATCGGCAGTGCATGTCTAGATATATACCCAGGGCAATAAGCGAACGTTGAAACGTGTCTTGAGCTTCGCAATATCTGCTCATTGTCGAGACCATTGTCCTTGTCGAGATACTTGTCAGTCGCGACTCGCGAGACTCCTATCCGTGCACTCCCCTTCCCGATCACTTACCCCAAGCTTCTTGTACGAGGTAGTCCTCTCTTGGTAAATCAAGAAGTGAAGTTCACCACAGCTCAGCGTTCGACCTGTCACGTCGTGCCTGTATCGTTGAACAAGCAGAGGGCATGATTAGGTTCCCAGTTGGTGACGATTGGCTGTCGGGCAGAAGACTAGGGAGGTGTTTGCTTCCGTATTTGTAGAAGGAAAAGTAGATCCTTCAATTGTTCAATCAATCTGAGCGATTCAGCACTGGCTGGAATCACCACCACATGCACATGGAGTATACAACTAAATCCCTCAATCGTTCAATCAACCCGAGCAATTCGGCACTAAACAGAATCTCTTCATCACATGCAAAGGGATATCAAGCGCCTTGTTCAACTCTCCATTATTCCAACTATTCAGACTACATCCCCTCCCGTAGCCTTTCTCCTGCTCCTCCCTCCCAGTTCCCCTCGTGTGCCCAACAAACAAGTGGAGTCTATAACGACAGTCCCATCATCTAAATGCCTATCATGCCCGTCATCCACAACACCAAGCCCTACCCAAATAAACACCCAACCCGACCCAAATCTATATTCAGCGAAAGTCTGATTTGACGCCAAGGCCAAAAGAAGCATACACATAGCGAGCCCAGCACAACCTTTCCCTCTCTTGAAAAGCGTTGGCGGTTACTCTAGCGATCGTAGTATTTTATTCACACAGCGTACAACAAAAAATGTTCATCCCGATACCAAAATGGGTAGGGGAGAAAGAAGCGAATGTAGAATCGAAAGTGCCGTTGATTGTCGAATTCTCGGGTTTCCCCTGTGCTCCGAGGCTGCTGGGCGGGAGAGGGAATTGGGAATGATCGAATCGATGGTCGTGGCAAGTATTATCATTAATATGTATTTCAAAGGCTCCTCGAAATTCGTCTCTGGACGGTTGGGACTGCGGGAGAGGTATATGTACAACGGAGGAAGAGTGTCCAGAGGGTTAAACTTCGAGGAGGAATTAAGCGCAATGTCGCTCATATGCTAAACGCCGTAACATGATGGTTCCGTAAAATCATGATGTGGAGATATCGACGGGGGTCGTCGTCGAGTCGGGAGTATGGATTTCGGAATTTCTGTTAGGTAGAGATATCACCGGACAATGACTTCGCTGAGTTCGCTGTCTGATGCTTGTGATGCTAGAGTTTCGCCTTCCCAGGATGATTGGCTCTCGTCAACTGGGCTTCTTGAGCCAGAGGAGATGGAAGATGAAGATCCAATCGTCCACTCATCGCTGCTGTCATGGCGGAAATCGTTATCGAGAACCGTAAGTCCATATTCATATCCCCCCTGTGGCGCATCTCCCCTCTCAACGTAATCATAGTCCCAGCGGAACATCTTGTCCATCTGCACTCTTGGCAAGAAATTCGTCTTTGCAATGTAGAAAGCGATTGCGGCCAGAAATCCACCTCCTACCAAATCCACTGCATAGTGGTGAGACAAGTACATCGTTGCCCACCACATCCACATAGCGTATGCGATAACCACAGGTCGGAGTTTCGGGAAAACGTGGCTCATGAAAAGGGCCTCCAAAACTGCATTTCCAGAATGCAGGGATGGGAAGGCTCCAAACACTAAGGGCGATGCGGTGAAATTCGTTGTGTACATATCAATGCCAAGAAGCATATCGATGCGAGCAAGTCCTGCAGGTGAGCCTTCCATTCCGTAATTTGCTGGCGCCAGGCCGAATTTGTTCTCGTACCATGGGGGCGAGCATGGGAATATCAGCTGGATGGCCACACCGATGATATTCAGGTATCCGAACGTCCGTGCAAAGACTGGTACGGTACCAGGAGGTCCAAAGAGGAACATCAGAGCGGCCCAGAAAAATGGTCCTCCAAAGTGCAGAATACCGTATGGTAACCATGCTAGCACATCGAGTACGACATGTTGATGTGCGGAGAGAATATTACTCAAATTGGCTCCGTAAAAGATGTTTTCGAGGGCGGGGAGAACCTTGACCCAGATATGTGGCCTGTATTCAGCTGGTATGAAGCTATCGTGAAAGTTAGCAATTTGACACCGGAAGATCTGCATTTTAAGGGTCGTCGATCATTGCCCAGAGTGTGCCGAACACCGAAATATCGAGTATCATGAAAATGAACATACCGAGCATTGAAGAAGAAGAGTAACCAGGTAAAAATCGGGAGGACTGGTAGGAAGAATTGTCTGGTGACTGGGACGAGCAGTGCAAGTATGAGTAACGACGCAGCGCCAGTCTTTACCAAGGGTCCAGGTGCTTGACTGATGGAGAGCGAGAAAATGGCAAGAATGATCAATATTAAATATTGTCCATCGTAATACGACCATCTGTGTGTTCTTAAAGCTCGAATGGTGTCTGAGGGGTTGAATGAGGTTTCGATGGAGGCGATAGATGACGCGGGTGATTGTGCAGAGCGGAACTTCGACCGTAACCGCCTTCGCACTCGCCTTGAGATAGGATTCGGTATCGAGGGCCATGAGAAGGGCATCTTTGCTTTCGTAAAGGGATTTGGGGACGTTGACGCGTAGTAATTGGGTTTCGACATGGCGGTCGTTGAATCCGGGTCAGCTCTCTCACGACTCGCAAGACGGGATTGGTGTTTCAAGGGTTTGGCGGATGCGCGAGAGAGAGGGAGGAGACGATATATGCTGGGTATGAAGTATCGAGGGATGGCTATGATCTGCACATGAAGTCGATATTGTATTGAAAGGATGGAAGAGGAGAGAGGGTTGGTAAAGTGTGGGAAGGAAGTGAAGCGGATAGTTCGGGGATTGTGATGTTGGATTTCGCAGCGAGTAGCTAGAGGTCTTGGCATTTTGGGTTAAAATTGCAACCACTTGAACCCAGCCACACTTTCCGAATCCTTACTAACCGAAGCCCGATCCGAGTACGACAGGATAGCCCTTGGCGGGCTGATTTACAAAGAAGATTTGGAGATAATTATGTTTTAAGAGATATTTCTATGAACTCGCAAAGTCTACATGGACTAGATTGTTCCCCTCATTGACCCCCAGAGTTCAGCGTCCACAGACCTCTCAAAAATCACACAATAATCGTAAGGGAGCTGGCACCAATTCATCTGAATAATCATATATTTCTGCATGGGGGGTTTTCGTTTAAACAAAGCACTGGTAATTTCAGCCCCACCCCTGTAAAAATCCGCTCCCAAATAATTTCCTTCCCTTGATCATAACGCAGAAGGGGATCTCTCAACCTTTCGCGCGGAGGCAGATACAGAAGGCAGTGGTGACCGAATTCAGATCCGCGATCCGGAAGGGGAATTAATAGAGAACGACTGGCTGAGATTGATCCCGAGTGCGAAGGAGAGCCCCAAAGCTGGTATCTTACGTGATACGTGCGACGCAAAGACGTATTTAACAGCCCTACATTTCTAGAGCAATTGCTTGGTGAAGACAACCTCACAGACATAAAAAGCGGAGGATCCTCAAACCTGCAACGCTCTGGAGTTTGGATCTCGAATAGTAGTCGTCATCTAAGAAACGTTCTCATCCCTTTCTTGCTTTTGCTGTGTGTAAGCCGCAGGCCGCGTCGACTTGTATGATCCTCTCAGCCACACGCTTCAGAACCTGGAGGCCCCTTGTACTGTATTATACCGCAGCAGCGGCGAGCCTGTGAGTGCACTGTCCTCAACGTCACGATTCTTTACATAACTCTCCACCGGTTGAAGGATCGCAAAACATCGCAAGGCTGAGCAAGCAGTGCTCCTACTCGCCGTGCTCTCGCATACATGTTTCCATATTGAGCATTCTGTACGAAATACGCAGCGGAAGGAGGCTGACATCTTAAGCTTGAAACAACCCCACCAATTGTGCCTCCTTCACATCGGTTTCGAAATACGGTATTTCATTCAAACTTGCGATATACGTGTAAATGCATCAGCCCACTCAGCAAAATCTTAAATATCGAATCATGGGCTTTGATTGGGCGAACAGCAAGCCAGCCGCCAGCAGATGCGGACCTTCGACAAGAAGTGCCTCTGATGTCAGTAAGCAGTTTTGGTGCCAGTATTTTCGACTGGGGAAAGCAAAAAATTCTCCACCTCGCAGAGGATGACGACATTGACTTCTCTTCAAAAGTTCCGTGGCTGAAGCCTTGACCTTAGCAACTGAAAAGGAGGAATTACCCCCTGGGAGCCTCAATCAAGGTTATCAAATCTACACCGCGGATCTTACCACAACCATCCACACCACCTCACCAAATACCACGCCAAAGCTCCAAATCCCAAGACATCACACGAGCAATTTCCCTCCTCGTCTGCCAGTGAAAATTCAACCTTAAAACTAACCATAAAAGATTACCAGCTCCTCCTAAACGAAATGAGAAAGCCCCATATCATTCAAATTTTACCCTTGTAGCGTCTTCAAAAAAGAAAATTTTTTATTCAATTTTCGGCGCAAAGAAAGCTCCGTTCGCGAAGTTTGAAGTGCGGCGTGGGTTTCGGCCTCCGAAATCTGACAATGCATGCATAAACCCGCACTAAACTTAGTCCGCTTACACTTTATTTTTATGCAAGCAGAACCAGCAGCCTTTTCTTTCACAATTCTCCTCCCACACTCATCCGACACTAATCAAAACCCCTTTCTTAAACCAATCACCTTCCCCAAGCTCCGAGCAAAATTTAAAAGGGAAATTCAGGGTTATTTTTACAGATCTGTGGCTGGAACGAATCAGGAGAGGGCAGGACACCCAATTTCCGCTCCCAAAACTTTAATGGGCGAGCATGGGTTTGTGCGAGTCGAGCCGTACGTGGTCTGAGCGGCGTAGTCTCTGCATGGGAGACACGCGATGGAGGAGATTGCTGTGTAAGATAAAGGGGGGCAGTTGTGGTGTGATGTGTTAGATGAGATAGATGGTTAGAGTTCCTGTACTCCGTACTTGTAAAAGGCTACAAGTGTAAAGTCTTGTGGCGATGAGGTACAAATAAAGGAATAAAACGGGGCGGAAATGCATGTCAGACTCATCACGTGTACGGTGATTTGTCATACTGTATTTGAATTACTCGACGTCGAGAATAGCGGCAGGCCAAGGTGGCCCAAAGTCGGGAATGGAAGCCTGAATATTAGCGCTCCACCAACCGTAGTCCTATTTGTATCTCTTAACATATCTCAAAGACTACTGGTTCAGGATTGCTGCTAATGAGTTCGCCCGTCCATTACCTTGTGGACATATGCCTCGCCCAACAGCTGATACTTTCTCCCATCGAGTAACCGAAGAACAAATGGAAGATCTGCGCCGAAGAAAATACATACTATGTCACCATCCATCAATTGTGCAGGGCCGAGACCGACGTAACCCTCCCTCGAACGGAATGCCCTTCGATCTAGTGATCGACTCAACACAGTCCAACAAGAAGCTCCTCCCACAGTGCCATATGCTTTAAAAGCCCTCATCGATTCGTTTATACGCTGTTGCAGGTCTTCTGTTACCTGCATCTTCGTCGCCTCGTCAATCGCGATCTTCTCTCTGACCAAGCGCAGCCACTCCTTCATCTTCCGATACGGCTCAAGGCAGCTCGCAGTTGCGCGACGACATCGTGGCACCGAGAGTCCAGTCCCCAAACCGAACATCTCGTAGTATCCTGTTAGTATGCGTGCTATTTCCTCCTCAGACTGGTCTTGGTAAAGCTGCTCAGCCTCTGATACAAACTGATCGACGACCATCCAGTCCTGCTCGGTCATATGGAGATTTGCAATCGAACCTGGCGTTATTGCGGTACCAACTTGGGATATCTGGCCAATACGGATGCTTTTAATTGAAAGGACTTTTCCCTGCTCATCGAAAGACAATTCAAATGTCGATGTTCTTGATGCGTGGAATGGCCGATCTATGTGAGTACCGTCTCTGAATGGAGATTGGACAAGAGGCCCCCAGTCACACGCCCAAGAAGGTAGTCCATTAGGAACGTTCCATCTTGGACGGAATGCCAATATCTCCAAGCCACCGTGGCTGAGCATAGCTCTCGACACGTCGAGATACACAGAGGCAAGCAGGTATTCGTCATGATAGTCGACCCGAAAGTTGAGCTTATCCTCATCGGCCGCAAGGCCTAGCAGGGCATAAATCTTGTCTCTTTCGTCGCTGGCTCTGAGTCTTGGGCACTTATCATCTGGGATAATTCCTGCTTCAGTAGAGACAACAGTGTGCGACTTGGATCCTTGTTGATCTTTGCTTGCTGATAGTGCCTGCGAAATGAGAGCATCAAATCCATAGCGGAGAGTAATTGCGCCGCATTCACAGCGTCATAAGCCCATTTCCGATCATCGCCTTTGGAAGCCTTGCGTGATTTCTCCCTCTCAACCGTGGACCAACAGTAAGCTGCCAAAGCCGTCGCGGCGTTTTCGAGGTGCTTGCATGAGATCTTCTTCTTTCCACATAGAAAGACAACCTCTCGAGCGACTGAGAGCTCTTGAACTCCCCAGGCCTGATACCACCATCCTCGTGTAACGAAAGTTTTATATGCCTCCGCAGGAAACTGGTCGGGAAACCAGTGATCGATCCTCTCGTACAGATCTTCTAGCTTTGCCATAGTATCCACGTTGTATCCATCTTCTAGATTCTTGGATATCTCAATCAGTTGTTTGGGCGAGATACCCCAGAGCTCGAGGTCGTCGGCTGTTCTGCCAATCCGCTCGAGGCAGTCCATCACCAGATCGCTTCCATCAGCCTCCGGCCCAAGCCACGTGAGGACGCATGTCGCCTCCTCGTAGATTCTCTTCATCTGCAGGACTTGAGTCCTCTTTTCTTCCTTATCTGACTGATTGATGCAAAGCGCATCGATCCAGAGAGTAAGTAGCTCAGATTCCTGTCGCAGATGTTGAAGAGCAACGTAAACGCTCTCTGTGACTAGGACCTCTACGCTATTGATAATGATTGATCGAACAAGACGAGGATCTCCCCAGGCATATGACAAAGCGAAATATTCCGGGCAGGCGTTCAAGGAGACCGTATCCAAGATACAAGAAATTGGCGGATCTCTACAGTATGAAGAGAATGGCAGGAGGCTATGATTGATCCATGGGAACCAAGAATGCAGTCCAGTACTTTCATGTCTGTCCGCAATTGGCTCAAGGCGAGGCAGTAACCTAAGGACGCGAATTTCCTGGTTGTCGGTATCTAGTGGATTGTACTGATATGAGACCATCATTGACTAACTTTGGCCGACAAAGTAAATTCCAGGAGTTTCAAGGACATGATACTGGTCATCGATAGTCGACGTAAAGATTAGATCCCTTGAAAGGGAAGATCGAATAGAGGAGTATCTCAGGTAAAGGTACTGACACCTTTCGTCTGTCGCTAGTATTCGGCTGAGCTCAGTGACCAAGACCGCTGAATTCGGCTGCCATTTTGCACCCGCAGACACGCGAGATTTTGTGCTAGGAGGAGATTGGTGTGAAATTTTGATAGGAGAGTGTTGGAAGGTTGGGTTAACTGATTTGTCGCATGAGATGGGAGGTTTGGGGATGGATGGTGCGAAAAGTGTAGGATTTGGAGGGTGCTATGGTGAAGTAGAATCAAGGGGCGAAGGCAGACGCTTGTCATCACTTATGGTTAGATCATCAGATATAATATTGAAGTCGACAGAGCACTGGTATGTTGAGGTGAATAGAGAAGTGAGGAAGGAATGGCTCATGCAATAATGCAATGCTAAATATTAACGCTCCACCAACTATCCTATACTCTGCTGGTCGCGTCTGCAATCCAGGTTTCCACCTTTCCTAACCCTCCTCCTTCCCCCAGTATTTACAAAAGAAATGCTTGCTATCGATATCATCTCTAGTCGAGAACGATCCATTGCCTTTAAGCATAATATCTCGGCTCATCGAAAACATGATACCTATGGCCCCTAACACCCTCACCCCTAAACATAGCTGGGAACCTGCGTCCCTCCGGTACCTGTCCCTCATCAATTCTGGCATTCCTAACCTCCTCAACTTCACTCGGCTTCTCCCCAATCAAGAACTTCCCCACCTGAATCTCCGTATCGGTAATCGTGCTCCTCGATACTCTGGCATATCCTGTACGTTTGAGTCCTTTGTAGAGAATATATTCGCACCATCTGTCCCAATCGGATGGATCGATATCATGCATGCCGGATTTCTCAGACACGTAGGTGTTGTAGTTACCTTCTAGAGGCTTGGTGACGAGGTAGGAGAGGAGGATGGAGGGGCGCGGTGAGGATCCCATTAGATTGGATAGGTATTCGGTTTGGAGGCGGCGATCTTCGGGATCTTCTTCTTGTCCGGAATGGAAGACGAAGACGTCTACAAGCTCTCCGTACACATCTAATGTGGCGTGGATAGCAGGGGCTAACTCGCCTACGGGTGAAGGAAGGAGGTGGTGGGTCGAGTTCACGATCGGGAACTTCGAAAGGAGCGCCGCACCCCAGGTGTGTTTGTTGGGACCTGGTCCGTAATCAACGTACATGCCTAGGTCCTCAGCGAGGAATTGTGTGGTGTCACGATTGCCCATGATGATACGCTGGAGATCGGATTCCAGAAGGCCGATAACGTCGATTTCGAGCTCCTTGATTACGTCGCGCATACGGTATTCTGAAGACCACATATCGTTATCAAGGGAGAAGTGGATGGTCCAAATTCCGGCTGTGAGGATCTTCTCGTCTTTGTGGTAGGGAACGTAGTCGTTTGTTGGGAATCGTAGGTAGGCGATCGAGATCGCCATAAGTTGTAGGAAGCCTAGAATGTAGAGGTAGTAGGAGCGCAGTTTGCGCGAGTCGAGAATGGCGCGCCTACGAGGGGCAGCGGGTGTGGTTGACAGAGATGCGAAGACTCCACAGCCAGTGAGAAGCATGGTCGTGAGCATCACCCAATCGGTCCGTTCACGAACGAGAGGTCCGCCAGGCACAAAGGCATAGGCTACGACCCAAACATGGAATAAAACCATGAAGTTATAGGCCAAAAAACCAACGCCAAATGCCTTCGCAGGGCTCTTTCTAGCCGCCGATCCGATCAATGGCACTGACGCTGCCAGAAGGTAGACGGTCAAGACCAGGGCGCCGTAGTAGCCAGTCCAGTTGCTATAAAGGGTGAGCATTGCAGCTCCGATACAGCCGACACCATAAGCAGTCCAACTTCTAGCAATGTCCTCTTTGAAGAGGCCCAATGTTAGGCCAGCTCCCATTGCAAGAATTGTCCATGCGCCGTGGGGTACGGAGATAGGTCCGCGAACAGGGTATCCCTCCCATACCCACAAAATCATGGTACTGGAATCCGATAATAGAGAGTGGAGAGCAAAGAAGAGACCACCAAGTCCCAGTCCGGCGAGAACTGATGAGCCTTCCTTACGGCTGGAAACTCCCAGCATCTCTTCTCCAGCTAGTGGCTTGCGGGTAGAACGAAGCACTGCCAAGACAGCAAGGATGAGCCCGAGACCATTCCAACCTCCATTTTGGGAATGCACTATTGGCCAGATGGGGTTGCTTGTCTGCCAGGCAAATTTGACGACACTGGAAGCAATCAAACCAATAGTCCATGCTGAGATCTTCGTTTCCAAACGTCTTGGGTTCCCAGCCTCGGAATACCAGGTCGCAGCCCAGGATAGGCAAGACATCCACACAGCGAATCCGACTGTGAACAATCTGTACGCTGGATCTTTAACGAGATATCCCAGAAGACCTGAAAGGGCCAAGAAATGGCAGAGCCGAAGATTTTTGACCACTAATAGGCGTATCGGCTGGATACCCAGTAGGAACGGTGACACTGTTGACATGACCATTACTTCGTAGCCTGAAATACCCATGTGCCACAGTGGGAAGTCTGTAACTTATCAGTATTTATCGCTTGGCCAGAAGAAGGAATACTTACACCACACTAGAAGGCCCAAGGAAGTCAACATGGACCAGAAGACAAACTGAACCCTGTCAGTAATGGACGGATCGCAAGAACGGCCTAACTTACCCCATTATAGACATCCGCCACAGCATCAATGGCGTTCATCCACGAAAACGCGTGACCGAAAACTTCATTGGCTTGCCTGGCTTTCCTGGTCAGAGTTAGCATGGAGCTTGTACAAGGGCTTTTGATATCACATACTCCTTTTCAAGAACAGCATCGGCTACCATCTTGTTGTTTCTATACCAAGATATTCTTAGAGATGTTCACAATTATGTATTGCCGTTGAAATACATGTACACGAACTACTTCGGGAGCCAGTGGACGTACCCCTTGCTCGATCCTTTAACGTCTTTCACAACCAGTTCGAAAGTCTCAAAATCGAGAGCTGTAACTGCATCAAACGCTACATCAAATAAAACCAACGCCCATTCAAAGAAAGCATAGATTGTGTATGCTGGGAGACTTGTTAGATTCATTCCTTCCTGGGCGATGGAAGCCTTACCTCCTGCGACTCTGTGGACCTTGTGTTGAATGAAGAAGTAGACCAGAGGGATCAGAGTACCGAAGAAGGCGCTTGCGAGGTATTTTCGATACTTGACGGCCCTGGCATTGTTAGGGCTCAAAGCCAAACATCCAGCCGTCCAAGGCACCGTTGCCACCAAGTAAGATATCATAAAGATATCATGCCAATCGTGGTCGTCCGTTGATGTAACATATGTCCATCCACCGCATGTAAGGGTTCGAAATAGGCCCATAAAGGCAACGAATTTCGGGAGTGTCGCATTCGGTCGAGCCGTGAGGAGGTACCATAAACCAACCAGCGCAAATCGAGGGCCTGATCTCTGCTTAGCAATTATCTCTGCCAACCGATTGCTTTCCACGTACCTGATGTGATAGCTATGAAAATCATGAAAAAGGAGCGCTCTGGATATCGGTCTCCAATGGTCGCCGAGACTGAGGGGAACCATTCCTCGGGATAGCCAAACCATTCATTCTGGACGATCTTGTGATAATGCAGCGAGACTCCAACAAAAAATGCACTCAAGAAAGCAGCTACTCTCAAAGTCAGCACATTTTCGGTGAATCCCAAAATGACGTCTCCTCACCATATGCTGCCGCAGTGTGTGCCCAAGACACCCATTTGCCAGAGAAGGCGAGTACGACGTCGCCGTCCTTGAATTTGGGTGCCATTGTGATCAGAAGGAAATTTCACATCCAAAGGAGTGTCATCCGAAAGATCCGGAGGAGAAGGATGCGAGTAGCAAGAGAAAGACACGAATTGAAGGTGTTTTGGTTCTGACTTTCGCGAGATCTTCCTGTCTCATTACCCCATAATAATCAAAAAGCCATCAAGGATAGCTGTCCAGAAGAGTGCAAGGCGGCTGCCAAATCAGGAACAAAGCGCTAGTATTTGACGCTAAGAAGGGCGGTGGCAGAATCATTGGAAAAAGTTGAGTGAATCAAATCCAACACTTCATACTACCAGCCAACTTCAGGATTTAGATCGTGACACCTCAATCCTGCAATTACAATGTCTGGCGCAAGTGATAAAGCGAGGTTCTATTTGGAACAGGCGGTTCCTCAACTGCAGGAGTTTGAGCAGAAGAAGATATTTACAAAGGTTCGTCCACCAACAGCAGTTCCTTCAAGATCTTTGAACCATTTGAATAATTGGAAATCTGCAGGACGAGATCCGAAACCTGGTCAAGAAGAGATCCGATTTCGAACACAAAGTCCTGGCCCGAGGCTCCCAACCCGTCGACTTTGCAAGATACGCCGCATGGGAAATCAATCTAGAACAACTCCGCCAAAAACGATGCAAGCGATTACGGATAAAAGATAGCACGAAATATTCCGGCCAGGCACGGATCTTCAATATCTTCGATCGAGCTACGAGAAAGCATCCTGGAGATGTAGCGCTGTGGATGTCATATTTGGAATGTGCCAGACAGGCAAAGACCACGAAGAAATTCAAGACGATCCTCACATCAGCGATCCGATTGCACCCCACGAAATCAGAGTTATGGCTTTACGCGGCGAGATGGAGCTTGGAGACGGAATCAGATATGAATGGTGCGAGAAGTTATATGCAGAGAGGAACGAGATTCTGTACGAGGAGTAAGGATTTGTGGATTGAGTATGCGAAGCTAGAGATGATATACCTTGCCAAGATTGCGCTGCGAAGGAAAATTCTTGGATTGGATGTCGACAGATCGATAGAGGATTCGGAGGCTATGGAGGAAGACACAGAGGACCCGGGCTTTGCGGCTTCGGCGGATATAATCGCTATACCGGACTTCAAGACCAACACCTTGCAGCCCAGCATGATCGAGGGAGTGAAGGTGGACTCGGAGGCTGAGAAGGACCCTATGACGACTCCAGCGCTCAACGGTGCTATCCCCCTGGCTATTTTCGACGCTGCGCGCAAACAACCTTTCTTCTGTCCCGCCGCAGCAGAAGATTTCTTCGACATGTTCGCCGCTTTCACACAAGTTAGATGTCTGTCCAAGATACTCCAACACGTTCTTGACAGCATGACTGAATTATACCCCACCGACGCTTGTACTTGTAATTGCTATATCAGACAACCATTTTCTGGAATTCAGCCAACCTCGGCGGAATTCCCTGGGGCTCTGGGCTCGGCACTAGACAGGTTGAAGGAGTCGATGGCGAAGGTGAAGGATAAAAAAGAGCTTTCGAAGAAGACAAAGGCGTGGATTGAATCGATTTTGGCGATAGAGGAGCTGGATCCGGGTATCCAGACAGTGCTGAAGCATACGCTGCGGAAACTGGAATGAATAGAATATTCACGAATAATCGAATGATTCCCAGCTGTTTGTGGACCGCTAATCCTCAATATCTGTGGAGTATTGAGGACTGAGCAATCATTGTATGACAAGTTGCTATTTTATCCATCGCTTCATTGCCGGGTGCTGCAAGATTTTGAACTTCCGACAGGCGTGATCCATCAAGCATCTGCACAAGTGCGCAGTCATATTTCACGGAGAAGCCTGGTCTGAGCATATAAGGTCCACTCAAGTACGAGGTCAATTCCATCATCATTGACGAAGTTCTCATTATCAAAAACATGGAGATCCAAGCCGCATCGTTATCCAATCGCTTGATCTGCCATATTTTGCAGTCTAAAGCCGAGTTTGTTTCTGATACATGAGATCTGGCTCTGATTTCATACTTCTTGTGATGCTTCTTGCTGTCGTCTGCTTTATTATTGTCGAATCCCAGAGCCGTCTTCAGTGGAGCGAAAGTTGATCTTGACTTCGACGGAAAGTCGCACCTTTATAACAGAGCACTTGATTCACTGCCAATTGATGATTTGGGTGGAGGCATATGTCATTACATTCAATATTGAGAAAGGTGAATGAGATCTGCCGAACCATGTCAGTGACTAAGTGTACCTAGGGTAAGACAGACTCCCTGTAAACACAGATGCCCAATTCACAGAATTGTCTTTAGAAATAGAGGTTCAAATAAACCCTTACGAAAATTGTATCCGGTTCAAGGAGGCATGAGCTTCATTGCAACTCTTCATCAGAGGCTGTATCTTCGTCCCAAAGCTTCTCTGCCCCAGCTTCTAAATCATCGAAAGTCATCATGATTCCTTTGATAGATTCTGCAGCAACCTCGTCCAACATCTTCGCTACACTTTCAAAGCTTCCAATCAAAGTACCAGCGTTGAAGTTGACAGCATCCTCTTCTATCTGATATCTCATAACTGTAGCTGTGGCCTCACGCAGCCTTCGTATCTTTCGACCCCTGAGTTCTAAGCCAAGATACAGCCTCTTCATCCACTAGAGATGTTAAAGTTTGCAAGCTCAGACTAAGATAACTGGAAGGCCTACATACGCCGGATTTATGAAACTCTCACTTCGCCCAAGCAACCTTGTCAGTCTCTGCAGTAATAACTATAAACAAAACTATCGCCCTACAACTCTCCCCGCATTCTTCGCCTCTTCTACCAGCTTCTTATTCCTCTCTGCGAAAGCAGTCGAGGTGTTATGGCCATTACCAGGCGCAAAGTTGTAATGGCAATGCTCAGCAGCAAATTCCAAGCCCGTAGGACTCTGGCCAGCAGCTACGATACTGATTGGGCTTGAAGGTTTAGACAGCATCTTACAGTCATTCGTAGTAAAATGCTTGCCCTTGAAGTTGCTAACTCCATTTTCCCAGAGATCTTTCATGATCTGGACGTACTCAGTTGCGTACTCGTAACGATAGCCGAAGTAAGCTGGGCCATGCCAGAGACATCTGCTAAGTAGCTCCTGAGTTTCGGGCCGTGTCTTCTCTACGGCCAACTACCGTGTGACCCAGCTACATATGTACTTGGTGAGTCACTTATCTGATTTAACCCCTTAGAGTAGTGAGAAATTTTGTCTGTACCCGTGATATTAGGAATTAAACAAACCCTTTTTTGTTCTCTCGTATAAACACAGCTTTACTCATATTTCGGTTAGCGCTTGCCAAGTGAAACGCACTTACTACCCACAAAATTATAAAGTTTAAATGCTCGTATTCCATGAATTCTGATATCCCTGCTAGAATCCAGAAATGCCTACACAGATCATAGGCAAACCATTTTGGCTGCTCCTTTCACAGCAAATTCTTTCCCCGGATTTATGCCGACAAAGCTAACAACAGACAGTGTCCTTTGTATGTTGTAGGTGCCCTGCAAATCTGCTCCTATGATATGAAATCCCCAAGTCAGATATAGTAGATAGTGGCTGAGATAGTGTCTTGTGGATAGGGTATAAGAGACTAGGGGTATTTGGGGGTGACTTGTCATCGTTTACCCTTCTTTTTAATATAGCAATACGACGTTACTCTCTCCGGCATATCAAATAGTATATTATTATTATTATTATGTTCTTACCCCATTTCGGCTAAGCCATGTGGGAAGCCTATTAGTTTAGTGCTAAGGAAAACTAGTATACATGTCATATCTATACTCTATGCCAGCCCCTTGCTGGCTTGAGCTAGTAAGGCCCCTGTATACTAGGGAAAAACCTTAATCCATCTGTTTTGCCTTCTATTTTCTTGCGTGCCGCCTATAGTAACCAAGTAGGTTCTATGGCCAGGTGCTACCTAGCTGTAGAGGAGAGAATCCGCCAAGGCGAACTGTGGGAACCGTCGCGAGCAAATAGTATATTAAGATTAATATCAATATATCTATTTGGGCCTTCTCTATGGTCTAGGGTTTACTCCGGGCCATTTGTCGTTCAAGATAATAAACTACCTTGCTCTATTGCCTTTGCTTGTTCTCGAGACTTCGGCATATCTCTAATGCCTTTTACCTTGGGCTTTAGTTTCAGGAGATTCTAGAACACATTTAGTGTTGTCCGCACGACTATATAATCAGGTAGTCTCCCAGTGTTCCAAAACTTTTGGCCCCATCCACTTCGATACTCCTTCAACTTCATCTATATATATTTTCAACTATATATATTCAAAGCAACTCACACTATGTCTCCTATCACTACTCTTCTGCCGCTTGCTCTCCTATACCTCCCTACTATCAATGCTCTTGCTACAGACATCTCTGGCACCTACCATCAGTACGCAACTGCAAACTACAACCTCGTGGACACCTACGACTCAGGAAACTTCTTCTCCGACTTTAACTTCACAACTGGCAGTGACCCTACCCACGGGTATGTCTCATACCAATCTCAGTCAGCTGCCCAATCGGAAGGTCTCATCAATACCAATAATAGTCAAATCTACATAGGTGTAGACTACACTACTATTAACCCGTCAGCGGGCCGTGCATCTGTGCGAGTCTCCTCCAACAAGGCGTACACTCACGGCCTCTTTATTGCGGATATCTCTCACATGCCAGGCTCTATATGTGGCGTATGGCCAGCGTTTTGGCTCTTCGGCCCTAACTGGCCTAACTCAGGAGAGATCGATGTTATTGAAGGTGTCAACCTCGCTGGCACTGATACTATTACTTTGCACACAGCAGCTGGATGCACTATCAATATCGCGGGTTCTCAAGCTGGGACTGTTTTGCAGAATTCCAACTGCAATGCTAACAATGGCAACACTGGTTGCGGAGTGAACACTACAACTACAAATGCCTATGGCGACGGATTCAACAATATCGGAGGAGGCGTGTATGCTATGCAATGGGAGAGCTCTGGCGTTTATGTATGGTTTTTCCCACGCGGTTCTATTCCATCAGACATCACCAATGGTGCCCCCGTGAGTGGAAACTGGGGACTTCCTATCGTGGCTTTCAATGGAGGAAGTTCTTGCAACATCGATAGCTTCTTTACTAATGGGAACATTGTATTTGACACCACTTTTTGTGGTGATGTAAGTTTTCCCCTATTTGTGTCCCAAGAAACAAATTCTGACTATAGTATAGTGGGCCGGTGGCGTTTGGGGAAGTAGCTCTTGCTCTAGCTTGGCTAGCACATGTCAGGCATATGTTAGAGCTAATCCGGGTGTGTTTGCCCCGGCTTACTGGCTGATTAACTCTGTCAAGGTTTATCAGCTATGAAAGGCATACGACAAGGATAGAAATGTAGCGAGGGTTAGGGTATATCGTGCTCTTTCTAGCGTGGGGAAACCTATTTCGAAGACTTCGCAAGTGTTCGGGTCACATGTTCAACGCGTTGTGATGATTTCGACGCAACTAGATAGGAGAGGAAGTGAGGGGCGTTCCTGCTAGTAGAATAGAGCTTGAGATTTAGTGAACTTTGTAATCTGACCGCTCTTTTAGAATATTCTCTCCTTTGTTCT
>NXFV01000705.1:0-31747 GCA_002803225.1 Gamarada debralockiae | reverse complement strand
GAAGTACATGCGCAACGCGATATTTATGCTGGTCCTGCATCACGTGTCTGCGAACCACGTGCACATAGACCACAAAACCCCGCTACAATACGACGATTTTTAAGAATATTGTCTTTCAATATAGCTTCTGAAGTAGATTTGTCCTTCTCTTTTTTGCATGTAAATATCAAAGGGTCTACTTAATCTAATGAGACTCGTACAACAATGACTGGAAATGAGAAAGTCAAAGGACGAGTGTGACAGTAGGAGCAAAGCAATGGTCGAATGCACAAAGATCTAAGTCTTATTTGTCTGTCAAAATACTAAACTAAGGAAGAACGGAAAAGGCCAAGGAATGGAATGGCCGAGCTCTTGTACCCTAGCCTAACCTTAGGCGAAACGGGCGAACCCGCCAAGCTGTCGCATAGTAAGCCACATGTGACGACGACTGCCGTCACAACGAGACTTTTTACTTAATACACATAGAAATACGCTCGTTTAGGGCGTTCAAAGGACAAAGAAGATCTTAAGAAGTATTATTGTCTTTTTTACAAGCCCGTTATTAAGCTCTATAATACGACTGTTACTATAAACCTTTGAAATCACATGTTATAGCAGTATAATATTCTTGTAGAAGTTGAGCCCAGTAAACTTTAAACTAAAGCATTAGCTCAATTAACACAATTATATTAGCAAGCAAAGGGATTTAGTCAAACAGATAAGATTAATTGTCTTGTCTTTTAGAAATACTTTAATTTAAAGGTAGTTCAAGAAGCTTTAATCTCTTTGATCATTATATAAAGCCTTGCTCTTTAGTCTATTAAATAGCCTAAGCTTTATATTTGTCACGGTGCTGTGTGACGTGATTAGTTGGCTGGTTGTTTGTTTGTTTACATGGTCTGTGCGCAGCTAGATATTTTGTACGCAGATAGCTGTAGCTTCTTCTTCTTCTCTCCTTAGTTTAGAATAGTTGTAATTGAACCTTTCCTACCTGCTTTCTAAGCCTTGGAATTGGATTTGTGACAATATTCTTTGTTAATCACTTAATCTAGAAGCAAAACATACTATTATTATAGTATATTCTATAGTTTTAAAAAAGGGTTTGGGTTCAGACTTGGGTGCAGCTGAGGAGTGAGCTCGGGGAAGTTCTTATCCGAGAAAGTGGGGAACAGCGGGCAGCCTTCATCGCGGGGACAAAACGCCAACTTCAGCCTTAAAGTCTACGGTTTTCTGTGCCAAGGAACAAATTCCCAAGTTTTCTTCAATTTATAATCGATTACTGGACTGTAATAAAAACAATCATCATGAATGCGGCAACCGAAACTACCTCGATGAAGAATGACAGCAATTCGGAGAGAAAATACCTCTACCTCGCCGGCATCCATGTTACACACTCCATCTCACCTCCAATGCATAACTATATAGCTCAATCCCTCAATCTACCCTGGACATTCATCGCGCAAGAATGTCCCACCATTCAAGACTGCATGGCTTTGTTTCGAGCACCCACATTCGCTGGCGGCGTTGTCACGATGCCGTACAAGAAAGAAATAATGCCGTACCTGGACGATCTTGATCCTCTTGCAGCAACACTAGGAGCTTGCAACAACGTATATTTGACGAAAGAGGGGAAATTGAGAGGGACGAACACGGATTGGAGGGGTATCGAGGGCTGCTTGTTAAGTGGGTGCGCAAATGGAGCGAACGAAGGAAAGAACAAACCAGCTCTAATCATTGGGGCTGGAGGTGCTGCAAGAGCTGCTGTGTATGCGTTGTTTGCGGTGTTGGGATCTGCGGAGATCTATGTCGTGAATAGGGATGCTCAAGAGGTTGCAGACCTACTGAAAGATGCCCTGGCTTATGCTTCCTTCTCTTCATCTCACCAACCGAAACTCATACACATCACAACGGTGCAGCAGGCTGCATATCTTCCGTCTCCATTTTATGTCGTGGGAACTGTTCCGGATTTTGAGGCAAAGACGCCAGAGGAGCTGCTGGCTAGTGAGATTCTTAAGACGTTCTTAGAGAACGAGGAGAAAGGTGTTCTTTTGGACATGTGTTTCAAGCCGAGAAACACGAGAATATTGAAAATAGGCCGGGCGAATGGCTGGAGGACTGTAGATGGCACGGGGGTCATTGGCCACCAGATCCAGGAACAGTGGAGGTTGTGGGCGGGTGCTGGAGAGAATGGGAACACTGAAGTTCCGAGAGAAGAAGCGTGGGAGGTCTTGAGAAGGGCTGCTGATGAAAGCACGTTAATTAACGTCTCGTAATTTGGCACAAACAATTGCGGGAGATGCGGACTTCAAGCAGTGATTCGGAGCATGGATGTCTTGTAATCAGTTAGTCAATTAAAATTCTGAATACGTTTAGCATAGAATTCAGCTAGGAAAACTGCCTCTGCGTATCCACATACCAGATTTGCAGCCTGAACTCGTAGATTCCTTCTATCTGCATTATCGGATCATACTGTGGGTCTTATGAATAAAATTTGGAGGCATCATCAGACCAAAGTCATTGATTGATTGATTCTTACACCTATAAGTGCCACGCGGATAGCTGCTAGTTAAATCTCTCCGGACAAAAACCCTAAGTTCAATCTGTGCTCCTAACTGTCTATGAGTCAGCGCGCCGCCGGCAGGTTCCAAAGCAAGTGGTTCTTCTGTCACGTTCTCTCATCTTATCTCTGACTTCCTTTTGCCTTTCTATTCTAATATCCTACTGTATCTTAAATCAACAAGTACAACTTTATATGTAGAATTCATGGCTCGGTAGTACAGTTCTATAACTATCAAGGAAAATAATCTAATCTAGCACCGCTTTCTTTTCCGCTTAATACAACCGTACAACTAACTACTAACCCCTAACCCCCCCCCCTCCCTGCATTGAGGTTAAGTTTTTCTAGGTGGTTCTATACTAAAAATTGACCTCAATTTGTTTTTTTTTTGGGGAGGGGGGGGAGGGAGGGGGGGAGTGTCAAATACTCGCATTCCCTGCGAAAATTCCCACTTTTTTACACCAAAAAATAACAAAAACACTATGTTTTCAAAATATAATAACTTCTTTCACAACACTTCAATAAACTTAAAACTAAGAGACTATAGTTTTTAAAAGGCAAAATTTTATTTTATTTCAGAAAAAATCGTTTATTTATTTAATGTTGTATCAAAATCTTTATTTAAAAATAAGGGACAAAATTATACTAAAAACAAACCTTTTATAATAATTTTAAAAATAATCTACTAATTGTTTTGAGATTAGAGTACTTAAAAACTCTTAGAAAACTATATTCATAAGTTAATAATACACTTTTTTATAGAGTTAGGATTTTTGAGTAAATTTTGTATATAAAATTTTGGGTTAAAATTTTTTTTTTAATTATTCTAAGCTTCTTTTAAAAACTTTAAGTTTTTAAATTAAAAATATTATTACTTAAGTATTTTTATAATTAAATTTATATAGATTTATTTTTGTTATTTTTTGTGGTTATAATGAATTTATAACCTTTTTTTTTTTTTAATTAATTTAACAATATAAATATAAATTTAATCCTTCATGATTAATAAATAAATAAATAGAATTTATTATTAATTTTTTTTTTTTTTTAAAAAAAAGATTAATAGAAGCACCAGTGGATGCCAGACTTCGTGCTGCACAGGCCATATCACCAAAATTTAAGGGTTAACCAAATCTATTAAATGCTCTAAGATATAACAATATTACTATTTAGTAGACTTAATAGGCTTTCCACTAGTCAATCTAAGGTCAGTGCATCTGCTTGGTATATCAGAAATACGGTCCCGTATTTGCTTTAATGTGATTTTGTCCTACTTCTCTTAAATAGCTCGTTTTATCTCTTTCTCTAAAACAAATAACCTATAGTGTAATCTGCCTGCTCTATAACCACATTCGTCTCGGAAGCCTTGTAGCAAATCGTCCCAAGACACAATCTGAGCATTCCTCACGCCATGATGATGCCTCGCCAGTCGATCTAATCTTCTCAAAGCCAACAAAAGCTCCAGCAAGAAAGCCTAGAAATCGCCACGACCGCCTGATTTCCTAGCGCGCTTCTTGTCGCCATGCATCTTCTTCATCTTCAATCTCGCAGCATTCTCGGATTTTTTCCTATTGCGGTAAATGTTAGTTGACTTTCGATGAGAAGATGCCGTGGTAGCACCTCATGGATGACTGCCTGACGCTGAACAATAATTTGTGTTGATGACGATGCTCGATTAATTTCTTGCGGGCCAGTCTCTCCAACCGTGCCTTCTCAACCTTCTCTTGCTGGATCAATCTCTTCTTGTCCTTCTTGGCTTTCTGGATCTTTAGAAACGCATGTTGTACATCCTTTCCATGGTTGACCCTACCTAATTTGATGTAACTTTCTCTCGGCTACATAGAACGTCCGCAAGATATTGCGGGCAAACTAAGAGCCGACAAGCCTGATTGAAACAATATGAAATAAATGTGCTTACAATTGCTCAACTTTCATTATCTGCTCAGGAGACGTTATCCCTGGAACTCTGCTTTTGTAAATCCGCTCAATCTCCTCGTTGAGCCTACGACGGGTCTCGTCTTTGTTATCGAACTGGCTTCGGTGTACATCGGATTGGATGGATATTGAATTCGAGGAGGACACATAGTACCTGCTGGCACGTAGCTCGGGGTGAAGTATTCTAGGTACATGCCGTTTTAAGGAATCCATAGGCCAGACTGTCGTAGCTTTCGAACTTGTCCTGTTCAACTGTTAATAAAGTGGCCAAATTCACTTACTTCAAATTACTCACTTGTTGGTTTTCTGACCTCCTGGCCCTGACGATTTGGAAAAGCTAGTTTCGGAAATTGTGCTTGGAATAGTGTACTCATCGAACTCCGTGAACCATTTACGAGCAGCATCGAGATCTTCTGCATCGTCGCCATCGCCATACTTCGACGAAAAAGGTCTGGAATTTTGAACAAATAGAAGTTGTCCACGAACAGAGGACAGGAGGAAGGACCTGAACGCGTGACTCTGAAGCATGATGACAGTATGATTATGAAGTCGCCCTAAGTTGTTGTCGTTGTTGTCTTATGAAATAATGGAATAAGTTCCGCGGTGAGTTGGGGAGTAGTATCGCAGTCCAAACAATCAGAATGCAGCAAGGGTATTTTGAAGCAGTCTTCAAGCTATTAAAGATCTTCTCCCTTGGTTGTATCACTTGCCTGGAGCTGTAGGCAGCCCCGCACTTAAGACTGATTGATACGTCTGGGTTCCAGACGCAGATGCATTCGTGGCATCAAGCCAGTTTCTGTTCCGCTTATTCGTTCACAGGCAGGAAGATGTCGTTGGGGCGAGCTTGCACTTAATTAAGTTTAGCGCCACGCTAACCTTAAACTGATCGGCAAAGAAAAAAGCTCTCCTCCTCAGCCTTCTCAATTTTCCTTCCTCTTTCCAACATCATCAAAATTGTCAGCGACTCACCTTCATCACCGACAGAGCTGCGCATTACCTTGGACTCCTTGCGACCAACCCATCTCGACTTTCCAGTAGCAGACCTCACTCGTCTTCTGTCAGGCTTGTTCCGAGTCATATTTCACGCAGCTTATTCGTGCCCAATTACCCCACCTCCACTATTGAGATCTCTCCACATCAAGCCCTGAGCATCTTGACTCCCATTCTCATTCTCTGCCTCCCATCTCCGGTTTCATGCCCAGCTGCATCCAATCTCATGACTACTCCCATTCTCTCCATGATCTGAACCACTGGCTTCAATGACGCCTGATGCGCCCGAGTTCGTCACAAAGCCATTATCACCGTTATCTCCCCTCCCAGTCCACCCTCCCGAGCCCTCGAACATACCCGTCCTACGGAATCAAACCGACCCCATTCTCAATATGACGTCGACATTTGACCCTGCACCAACCCTGCCTGGTCCCGCAGGTACTATTCACGAGCCCAATTCCACTGCCGACTCTCCATCTGCTGATTCCAGCTTTTCCGACGCGTACAAGCAGACAGAGGGAAAGGAAGGACACGAAAATGAAGCAGCCAATCAAGGAACTGTGGTCAACGACGACTATGCAATGACTTTTGACTCGGATGGAGAAGCACACTCAGATAGTCAGGATGTATCACAGGCAAATTTTGAGCAAGAGACGACCTCTTTGCCTGCTTTTGTGCCAGCCAGCCACCTACCTTTATCTGTCTCTCATGACGTTCATGTCGCCGATTTGCCTCGAGACGCCCAAGACAATACCCCGGATACCAACCCCTCTCCCGTCCAAACGACCACCAATGCCAACCCATCAGAAAGTAGCCTAGATCAGACTCAGCCAGAGGCGATCAGACTACAGAACCATTCATATGAGGATATAGCAACTGGCGGAATAGATATACAACAATTGTTGGACAACATCACTGCCAATGCCGAGAAGAATGAAGCAGTTTCAGCCCTCACCACCCCCTCCTCTGCCACTGCTACCTCCTTCCCCAAAACCTCAGGTCTTCCTACACATTCAAGCCTTCCTCCACGCCCTCAAGTACCTGCCAAACGCTTTCACGATGACATTCAAAAATATCATGCTGGAGTCCCCCAACCCCTCCATACATATAGACCCCCTGGCATGAATATGCCTCTTGTTGCTTCTGGAGCTCCGGGCACATCCACTGATCCTAGAGGTGGATTGCCCCCTCCCCCGACAGCTTCTTTCCGCTCTCCACAATCCGCAAGCAGTCCCATCAGTCCAGGCTCATACCAGAAGCTTGATCGACTAACTACACAGGATCGAAAATCGTACGAGTCACGCCCAGAGACCGACGATGCCGATATCCGATGGGGACCTGAGATACAGAAAAAATATGACGACTTCATTGTTCAGGAGCGGGTGTATGTTACAGAAGGGATGTGGGATAGATTTCCCGTCAATTCGCGGCTGTTTATAGGTAAACAAACCGTGACATGGTTGACGAGTGAATTTTGCTAACTTCGGCAAACAGGCAATCTCCCATCCGAAAAAGTGACAAAGCGAGACATTTTCCATATTTTCCACAAGTACGGAACTCTTGCTCAAATCGCTATCAAACAAGCGTATGGTTTTGTCCAATTCGAAACTGCCGATGCTTGTTACGCAGCTCTTGACCATGAACAAGGAGCAGTGATCAGAGACAAGAAAATGCGTAAGTCAGAACGTGCAAGAATCTCGATAGTCACTGACAACCATTCAGATTTAGAAATTTCAAAACCACAAAAGAACAGCCGCAACGCACAGGCAGGTGTTCCACCTCTAGCGAGAACTCGCTCTCCAGACTATGCAAGAGGAGGCATGTCCGATCGTGGTGGCCGCCAAGGACAGGGAAGAGGACACGATCGTTATGACGCACGCTCTGGCCCGACTTATCGAAAGGATGAATATGGTAGACCGCTTAGAGATGATTATAGACCAGGAAGGCCACCAAGGCCAGCTTCACCCCCTCGAGACCTTCGAGAGTTCTATGGTCGAGAGGACTACGGATACAACCGAGGAGACAGAGATTCTTACGACGGTCGTGTCCAACGTCGTAGTCGATCACGGTCACCACCTTACGGCCAGCGAGACAATGGAAGATATCGAGAGAGAAGCCCGAGCCCCAGAACACGTCAAGCAAATGAGGATGCAGACCTTCAGATACCCAGACGAGCACCATATGATGTTCCTGACGTCCAAATTATCCTGATGGGCCAATTGGACCGTAACTTTGTTTCCTGGGTCGAAGGTGAGCTTGGTGGACGTGGTCTCAAATCAGAAGTCATGTTTCTCAGTCCTCGCCTGAACTTGGAAGCTGTTATCCGAAGACAGATTCTCGAAGGTGTGCATGCTGTGTCTCAACTCGATATGCGAGCCCAGAACAGCAGTAAAATCCCACTCCGAGTCTTCGATCGTCAAGCTGGAGCCAGCAATGTCCGATTTAACGAATATCAAGATCTCGAACCGAAGATTGCAGCTGAGCTCGTTCTCCGCGCCAAGCAGACCCAAGCACCAACCCTAACATACGCACAACCCCCAGCTCCGGCCTACACGCAAGTGCCAATTCCCTCTTATTCCCAAGCTCCAGCTCCCGCATACGCTCCCCCTCAACCACAATACGCGCCACCGCAACCATACCAACAACCTCCAGTCCCGACCGCAGCGCCCGATCTCGTCAATCTGGTTGGCCAACTCGACAACGCTACTTTGCAGAAGCTGTTAGGTTCCATGAATACTCCACAACAGCCTCAAAATGCACCTGCTGCCGCTGCCAACTCATCGATTGACCTTGCAGGTATTTTGGGTGGACTTCAGCAAGCACAACCTCAGCAGACGTACCAGCCACAACCCCCCGCTGCTGATCCTTACGCTGGCTATCAGAATGGAGCTGCTCCTCAACAGCAAGCACCTCAGCAATCGGCACAGCAGGTTCAGAATATCATGGCCCAGCTCGCGAAGTTCCGACAATGAAGAAGTTGATGGACAAACTACATGTTTGATTAATTCCAGAGGGGGTAGCTGTGAAGTTTAGAGGGGGGAAGGGTAGGATTGTGGCGTTCAGCGAGGAAGCATATGTTGCATCAGGGTGGTTTATTGAAGCATGCATTGTTCTCGGTCGTTATGGTACAGGAGCAGAGCTTCTCCATATGGTACAGATTGAGATTTCCCCATCCACCTTTTCCAAACGCCACTCTATGCCTCCTATCATCGTATGGTGTTCTATAAGATTGTACATAGAAGATATTCCCAGATGAATAGAAATCATTTCTCTTACTCACCTTTCGGCTTCGCTGCTTTTACAGGCTGTATGGGCCACGCTGATGGTCTATCGTTCATTAGCTCTTCTCCCTCCCAATTTTCCTGACAAGCCAACAAAACTTACCTTGTAAGCAGCAACCGTTCAATAGGTACTATCTCAGTACTCTTCAACCAAGCACCCAAATCCCTTCTCACATCCCCCTCCCCTCTCCCCAGCACATCAATCCCCCTCTCCACACACGCCATCCTCACCTCCTCCCCCTCCATCTCCCTCACGCCCCCACACTCCCTAATCAATCTATCATCCATCTCCAAATACTCCACTCTCCTCCTAACCTTCCTCCTCAACACAGGATCCGGTAATCCGCCGAGTAAATCCCACACTTTAGAACTTAAACCCAAACTCCAGCTAATATGAGCCAATTGCTGTCTCTTCAATTGTTCGATTCCTGACTTGGTAGGAGGGTGGGCTGTGAGGTTTCGAAAAGAGATGGAGCGTCGCTCCTCGAGTTTCCGACGGTCAGATTCGACTTGTTTAGGAATCCTACACGTCCACGGCACAATATTTGATATCGCAACTACCACCAAAGGCGTAAATTCCCCACAAATCAAAAACACCAGCGCAAATGCTGGGACTCGTTTGATATCATGCCAATTTCTATGCAACAGCTGGAAATCAGATCTCGTAAACGCACCGGAAGAGATTGCGGTAGAGAGGGAGGAATTGTGGGTGGTGGAGAGTGTTCGTTGGAGAGGGCGAGAGAATTGGAAGTTCTTGTAGATGTTGAAGACGCCTGTTTTGTAGAATGTGGCGTAGGCTTTTCCGAGCTGGAAGGCGTAGGAGGGGAAAAATGATTGGTTTGGTTGCCGGATTGGGAGGAGGAGGGGTGGGGGGATGGTTGTCGCAGGGCCATTGACTTTGGAGAGGGGTTTTGAGGGGACGGAGGCTGGCTTCGAGGCTGCGGGCGAAGACGAGGAGGCGAGACGTCGTTTCGAGTTGTGGGACTGTAGGGAGGAGATCGAGGGGAAGAATTGTTGTTTGAGTAGGCCGTGAGCATCGTGGTGAAGGAGGGACGAGATGCGCAGGGTGCGCAGGGTGAGGGTGTTCATTTCATTAGGATTATAACAAAAAGAAGAAGAACTTTTGGAATGACGATCGAAGGAGAAGAAACGAGGTCGACAAGAAGAGGCTTAATTGAAAGTTGACAATCTAACACTTTTTTGATTCGTGACGTTCGTGAATCCCATTTACAGGGGCAGGGCCTACTTCCCGCATTTGACCATGCCCCTTTGGGGAGCTGCTTACGAATGGTCACCTCCACTCCTGAACTGCGGTAGACATGTGGAAGTACAAGACAACATTTTCTTGTTTGACCGGGTACTATCTCTGACCACTCTACGATTCTCCGGCTTTGGGAGCTCTTTATCTCAGAGAAGAATACTTCGTGATGAAATAGCTTCTCCAGATCTGAAACCACCCTCAGCGCCTCAAATCTGGTACAACCGGACCCGCGTCAGAATCATCCCATCTGCTTGCACCTCAAGTGTCAGAACCATCCTATTTTCCCGCTATGGCATGGCCCTATCACATCCTCGATCTCTCCACAGAGCAGAAGCACCTCCGCCGAGAACTGCTTGATAGATATGGCGTCTACGCCCAGCTATCAGCCCTTGTCCCAGTCCTCGCCTACCAACTCTATAGATTATGTGTATGGGTGTATTCGGAAAAACGAAGATCGAGAGCAGCCTATTATGAGGTTCCCAGTTCGCCGATCTCAAAGTATGCTAGACGGACGAGCTCAGGGGTTGTAATGAAGAGGTGGAGGAGTACGATGTGGTGGTTGGAGGGTGAGGTGAGCCCTGGGTGGGGATTGAGAGGGCATTGGATTGCGGCTGGGGCTTGGACGTGTTGGTTGTTGTTTTTGTGTGTTCATCAGACTGGAGATGGTATGTATTTCTCTCTTTTGACTGTCTTCCAGTCGTTCGATGCTGGGAGGGGCGGAGATAAATTTTCAATCTTCCCCACAGCTCTTTTATCGGATTTCTCTTGAGTGGGAAAATCTCCCTCTCTTCAACCGCTTGATACTACATTTCATCTCTGCGTCAGATGTGCAACTGAAGAAATGATATGGGTTTGGTGTGGTTAGCTGCCACGTGATAGCAGAATCGTGTGATCCTCATTCAGGCGCTTCGGGCTACTCCTCTTGAGAAGCCGTTGCTAATGCACTGATGTTAGATTATCTTCACATCACGAAACGATTCGGAGTCATAGCAGCATCCCAGTTTCCCATCCACTACATGCTGGCCATGAAATCGCTCTACTCACCACTCGCCTTCATCTTCCGCTCCTCACACGAGCAACTCAACCCCTGGCACCGGCTCTCAGGGCGCATCATCTACTTCTTCCTTCTTCTCCACGCAGCATGGTACATGAACTTCTTCGTTCAAGCCGGTGTCCTGTACCAGCGTCTTACCGAACGAGCAGTAATCATCGGCATTCTGGCCTTCTCTATGCTCAATATTGTTGCAACAACCAGTCTCGAACGAGTCCGCCGCTGGAGCTACCGCGTCTTCTTCGTTCTCCATGTCTTCAACGGTGTACTCCTCATGCCATTGCTCTTCTTCCACGTCAAGCCGCTCCGAATATACGTCATTGAAGCACTCGCGCTATTTATCTTCGATCTTGCCTGCCGGAGACTCGACACAGTTACTGGATTCGCAACCATTTCATCCATACCGCATACCAAACTCCTGCAAGTCAAGATTCCCGTTCCAGCATCCAAGATTGGTCGCTTCAGGGCAGCTCCAGGCCAGCACGTATACCTCTCGATCCCACCCGAAAGCACACCAGCGAAGAAGCCCACATCCTCGATCCACGACCTCCTCTTCAACCCCTTCACCATCGCCAATGTCTCAGATACAGATGTCACACTTGTCCTCCGCACACTTCATGGTCCAACCACTCAAGCTATCCACACGCTCGCCAATCTTCACAAGGCGAGGCCACCAATTAACATCGAAGGTCCGTATGGCAGCTCGCGCAGATTCCCCCACCTCGCATCGGAATACGATAGAATACTACTTGTGGCCGGTGGCGTGGGAGCGACCTTTATCTTGCCGATCTACAGGGAGTTGAGAGACCAAATGGACGCCGAGGGCGAGAGTCCGGATCGGCTGACATTTGTGTGGTCGATGCGGAGTGGCGCTGAAGCTTCTTGGGCCTCTGAACTTGGAACCGAGCAAGCCGGTCCATTGCAAGACGACGAAAATGTCAAGATTTATATAACGGGAAGTAGCTTGCATGATAGAGAGTTCATACCCGAAGATGGGAGCGTGGAGCTAGATGAATTGGAAGGGAAAGATGAAGACGAGATTATTAAAGCGAGTGGAGGCAAGGAAAGACCGGAATTAGGAAAGATTGTGGATGAGATATTTAGGATGAGAAATGAGGAGCGAGTGGCGGTGTTGGTTTGTGGGCCGACGGGCATGGCTAGGGAGTTGAGGGGGCATGTGGGGAAGTGGGTGGGCAAGGGAAGAGAGGTTTGGTTTCATGATGAGAGTTTTGGATGGTAGGTTGATTAGAAGGTTGGGACTTAAAATATTAAAGTTTTGGATTTTGTTGCATTGTTTTTACGTTGGTGAACAGTAGTCTACCAGAAGACCGTTAGCCGAATTTCACGCCAAAGTGGTCAGTTCTGTTGGTCCATTGCCAGTGTGATACAGAGAAGAAGTAGAATTACTTTGTCATATTTTCAGTATTGTAAGTGGTTTTCGGTGTTAATATCGAAGGAGGTGTCCGTGTCGTTCCCAGAGAAGTGCGCATGATTAAGAGTTTGATCAGCAGTCCATATCCCCCCCCTCCTCGCCCATCTCATTTCCTTTATGCTTCTTCATCGGCGGCCAATCTTCGTTCTTCTCACCGCCCAGTTGCGTTCCTGTGCCTTGGACTGTAATTCTGGCTTCTTCGAGACATCAACTCACATAGTCAAGTGATCAATCCAGCCTCCCTCCTTCATGAGCTCTAGCCACAACGAATGCCCTCATCATTCATCAATTCTTGAACTAATGGGTAGATATAAGGAGAAGAGGCTCTGATCTTCTCTCTTTAATTCGTAACAATACGAACACTCTGAACCCATTATTGTGCCTCACTTCCCTACGTGCCTCTGTGCTGCTCGAGTGTCTTAGTATTCAGCTCATTACTGTATGCCAAATCCTCTTGTACGTACGAAGATGTGCTAATACGTAGCTATTAGCTTGTTCCCTGATTCTACGGAGCCTAGTCCTGAAGGACCCAAGAACGGCTCCTAGTGCGTGACATGGAATTCTCTCAATCATATGACCTAGTCTTCCTAGCCCATGTGATGCTCCTGAAGCAGCCTCCTGTTTCTACAGAAATGACATAATATAAGAACTTATACTATTGCGAAAAGCATATTAAGAAACAAAGCAAAACGAAAGTAAACCCCAAGCCACTGTACTCTACAATTCGTTAATACTGTCAATCCTCCATTTTATAAAACAAGGGCCTTTGTGTTAAAGAGATAAAGGATAAAGAGTCAAGGGGAAAGAAGCATCAGGTGGAAGCGATGTATGGAGTAGCAGCGCTTTCTTTCTTAGTTGTAATAAGAAAAAAGAGGGAGGAGGTTAAGTAGAGGAGTTTAAAAGTCTCGAGCGTGTAAGGATAAAGCGCTGGATTATATGTGCTAGAAGGACGATATTGAGATGAGGGGAGAAAGACTGAGGTGGTGTGCGAAAAAAAAATAGTGTGTAGTGGTTTGCTATTCTTAATTGTGAATGAGTTTATGTAATAAGATCTGGCTGCTAGTGTCTTTGACAATAAGTAAAATATCTCTTTGTAAGTGTTTCATGCTGTTTTTGAGGCCTTCTTTGGAGTTCTGTCAATTGTTGTTGGTTGAAATTGCTCTAATCTAGTATGATCTGTATTTTCTTCTTTCTGTAGCGTAAGAGAGCTCTTCCTCTCCTTCTTCAGCTCCTTAGATATCAGCTAGCTCTAGAAAAGCCACTATATTTTGCCCCACAAAGCTCAACTGACATTGGATCACGCTTGACAATGCTACATCCAGATCAATTGTGTTTGATTGATTTATCCATCAAGATGGTATCGAGGTACAGCAGTTGTTTTGCAGAGGTCATATAGTACTGCGTCTTTACCACCAAACTCTCACATCCAAATAAAGTCGTAAAAATTTCCTTTTTGAATGGTATATTTGACTCGCAAGAGCCGCTCACCCCAACCGAATTGTCTGCCACGACTTCACAAGCCTCAGGGGCGGAAGATAGATCGGATTGGTTATGAAGCATTCTCTCTTGACTGGATCCCCGCTTTTGCTAAATAATTCATAATAAATCTGATCAACCCATCCAAAGCCTATCCGTTCTACGACGCTGCCGACTTGGCCAACAGCCATTAGAGCAGGTCCCCTTGTAGCAAAAGGGCTCCCTGATGTAGATTGATGGACTATATGGATGCCAGTGGCTAGTTGATTGGGTAAGAATGGAATATTAGTAGTCGGCTTGAATGGCCAGTAGAGATATCCTCCATTCTCAAGCTTGATCTTTGCTTCATATTCGTCTGGGTCTTGCCGAGGTCTGTGTCGCAATATACGTAGAGGAGAAGCCCACGCAGAGATATGAATAAAATTCGTCAACCCTGAGGTTAACTCGGGTGTCTCTTGCAAATGATGGAATATTTCCCAGTCCAGTATTTGCCCATCAGCAAGTTCCACACCAACTTGAACGTTGTTATCAACTCTGATATACGGCCAAGCGTAATCTTCATAACCCCAGTGGACGTGATCATTCCACCCAGTCCAAGACCAGCTAGGAAATCCAGCTCTCCTGGACGATAGTTTCTCCAGTGTCCAGCAAAGTCCAGAAAAGAAACGCATGGCTAAAGTCCAATTGTCGCTGGGAAATTCTACCATTTTAGGACATGGTGGTAGAAGCGGTACACCTGCGTAATGGCGTATCTTAAAAGCACTTCTCTCAAATGCATTCAATATACCCAGAATGCCCTTGAGAATATCCGACGGCTTTGTAAGATTTAAAGAAAGGTAAGAGTACTCTTCAATACGCTGTACCACCTCCCATGGACTTCTTCCAACTCCCTTTGGGAATATCCCAATGCCTTCGCCCCGACAAACGACCTTTTTGAAGCCTTGGCGATCTTTGGTGTGTAGATCCAGCAGAGGAAAATCCATTGCTTCGCAACAATACATCCCATGGCACTCATAATATACTTGCTGGTCTGTAAAGACTAAACGCCTCCGAGAGAGTAAAGCTTCTTGATAAGTCCAGGCTCTAGTGCTCCATTTTGAAAGTTCAATAAGCTTTCGTGGATCACTTAGGGCAGAGACCATAAGGTGCTTCCCAACTGTTGCACATGCTTGAGGGAGCCTTTTTCGATATCCTATCCCAGGAAGACCATATGTTGGATCTTCCCCAGCACAAGCTATGATCGTGACCTGCGCGTTCTGATATATCAAGTCCATTTTTTGAACTTGCTCGTTGACCTCTTCCTGAAGTTGCTGATTGATGCAGTACCTGTCAATCCAAAGATACCGGAAGCCGAGTTTGCTTGTGACAATAATGGAGTCCTCGATCGTGGGCGGCAGGTCCTTTGGAAGACACTCCGGGTCCGAACTGCTCGGTGATGAAATCTGACCCCACACGTAACTCAATGCAACATAAGGGTGGTTTGCCGCTGGTATAATCTTCCGAGTCTCGCAGTCGATCATTTTGAGAGATGGCACCGTGGATGGGTCCTCAACCGCACACACCTTGGTGTGTAAATCTTGACATAAACTGATCCAGCGCTTCAGAATGTTAAAATCGATAGAATCCTGCTTAAGTATCCGGATAGGGCCTTCATCATCAACCGCTTGTGGTACGATATATTCATCGCTACCGCTAATCCGCAGCAGATTTGTATTGATAGATTTCCAGCCCAAGTCTGAAATGCGATTGCTGGAGTATGAGAAAAGGCTTGGCTTTACGCTAGACTGGTGAGAGCTAGGAGGAAGCATGGAAGACATCAAGGTACAAAACGAACAAGAATCGATTGACCACGTCGAGACCGGACCCAGATTAGCCACCAAATGGCCCGAAGCGGTTTTATGCGGCCTCGATAAGATCTTGTTCAGATCGAGCCTCGCACAACGTCCGCAAAGGCCACTGTATACTCTGAGGCTTCGAGTTTCTCGATTTTCTGCATTATCGCTGCAGCCTGGTGTTTTAAGATGAGTGCATCGACCACCAGATACAACGCTCTCAAAATCGCCGACCTTCCTCTTCTTTCCCGCAATTGTGTTGGGCATGTCTAGGAAATATGATGGCAAACGATGCGAAATGAAAATATGTAAGAAGCTGTTAAACATGGGCGGAGGAAAGGGATTGATAGGGAAGGGCTGCTATGAGTGGACGGGTAGGCTGAGCAACGGAGAATAGGCAGGCAGGCGTTCCGGAGAGGCCGACACACAGGGGTGTTTTATCCGCCGCCCCATCCTACTTCAATGGCATACTAATAGTCAATACACGTGAACTCGCTCCTTTAGAGGCCCTTCCCTAAAGTCGGCGAAAGCGCGCGTAAACGAGTTGTCGTATCGAGAAAAGTTTTAGATGGAATTTATGTCAGATGAAATCTATGCTCTAGTTGTTGCTATGGCCACGGCTGTTTATCATATCTCGGGTTCTGGCAACCTTTCTTCCCTCCTTAGATATCGATACATACATGATTTTACCGTACAATATCGTCTGATTCGACAAGTCCCAGAGATGTACATGTAGAGAAAAAAGATGTAGCTACCTATGACTTTGAATCAATGTCTAGATGTTGAGGTTGAGATCGTAAGGTGATGCCCTGATGCCAAGTGCTGAGGGAACAAAGTGATAATTTTCCAAGAAGGGGAGGTTGAAGATTTGCGCCTCAAATGTGACGTCATTTGAGGGAGCAAGTACCATACCAAATAAAGCAGCATCATGCAATAGTCAGCTCCTGTAAATCTGTTCATCTCTCTCTCTCTCTCTCTCTCTTCCAATACCAAATTATTATTTTATTTATTAAAAAAAAAAAATTTATTAAAATTTATTTTTTATTTTTTATTTATTTTTTTTTGGAAAATTAGTGAATTCATTAACCCCTTGCTAAATGCTTATCTCCGCAGGCAAAATTGGCATACATTAACGGCCCCCTAACCTTTCGTTCCTCTCTCCTACATCTTTACAACACCCCTCGCATAATTAAGATGGCAAGTCATGACGGGTAAGTTCCCTTTTATATCTTTACCATATTTGGACAACAACATCTAACAAGAGGCATAGATCCGCCGATAGCGATTACGATATCTACGTCCCAAACCACCGAATCCTCACTCGAATTGCAATCTCCTCCGATGGCCCTGCTATCCAGAGTATCTTGACTCCTCTACTCACCACTCAAACAAATTTCGTTGATATCTGACCCCACTATGAGAACTAGAAGTGCACGACAAGCTCGGAAGTGAAACCAACTCTCTCGTTCTCAATGGTGTCAAGGGCTGGAATTTCCACTCAATCAAGTACAGAATTGTCAGCTGGAGTGTGAGCGTTCGCTGGGTTCCTCATAATGATCTCCTGGATACTCCTTTGAGAGGCCACGATAATATGTTCAACTATCTCGATGTGATGACCGCCGAAAACTCTAAGACTATTTCGCAGCGACGGTCAAACTCATGCGGAAGGCACAGAAGTCCAAGAAGCGTAAGGCGGATCAGATCAACCTTGAAAAGGTATGTCAACTTTCTAAGATTCTACTTCTTAACAAATATTTCCGTTCCAAGCTGACTGAAAGTGATATAGCCAAATGCGAATACGACGCCATGACCAGGTCGGAACAGAGTAAGAACACGAATATGACAATGTCATAGAACGGAAAGTTGAAAACGACCTACAATTTACCCGAAGACAAGTCCTTGCTTCACCGGACGATTGGACAGTATTGATTGAGTTCCCTTTCCGTCCCTCCCTCATCTCTTTATTCCGTATTCTAACAAGAAACGAAAGATCTCATTACCCTGGCATTTGGATGACCGGTCAGATCTTGGACTCTGGTAGACTAGTCTTCATCAATGCATACATGCACATAAACTCCAATCCCACCTCCCAAATAACTCCTGCAAAGTGATCATCAAAATAAAGAGGTTTTCAAGAGCACTCCCCCAAACCAAAAATGTCACACAAACATTGCTCTTCCGCAGGACAACTATGTTCAAAGTCAGCACTTTTCTCAATTTTCCAACAAAGAAGTTTCAACTTACAAAACATCCTCCATCCCAAACCACAAATGCCAAGTGTACTCCAACACCCGTCCACTACTCCTCGAATCCAACGGCGTCTCAATCAACCACTTCCTCAACCCGACCCAAGTCTCCAGCGGCCTCGCCAAAATCGCATCCCTCGAAACGGCAAACTGTGCACAACAAGGCGCCGCAATCTTCTCCGGCACCTTCATCTTCCTCCCCTCCCCATCCCTCATAAACTCATGCAACACACTGGAAATCTGCACATCGCGTGTGGTGCCTTTCAAGTCATCCAACGGCGCCACGTTTCCAGGGAGCTCGATGATATTCTCGCATCCTGGTAGGCAGCGAGAACTTACGTAGCCTTGTTTTTGCACTGTAAGGGGGTTAAGGTGTGAGAGCTCGTAGGGTGAGGAGAATATTTGGTGCCAGGCTTGGTGGTGGTCGTGGTGGAAGAAGACTACGTCTGGGAGGGCGTGATAGTGGTCAATGATGTAGGTTAGGTAAACCATTGCTTCGTTGCCTTTGTTTATGGGCACGGTGTAGGAAGCCCTGGAGTCATCGGTGACGTAGACCAGTGGCTTCCAGTGGGAGTCGTAGGCGGAGGGAAGCCATGTCAGGTTTGACGATTTGGTCGAGGCGATGACGAGAGATTTTGTAATATGTGGGTGTGGATTTTTCGGGACCTTAGGTTTTGACGTCCAGTGGAAAATTAATGATAAGGAAAGGGCGGCGAGTAGGGGTTTGACTGCGAAGGATAGAAGTCGTTGGATGCCACCTTGGCGTAACGTTTTAGTTGAGAAAGACATGGTGAAATTATCAAATTGACGAAGAATGAAGACCAAAGAGATGAGACGATGGGATGGTTTATATTTTTCTGGAAAATGCCATCTGGAGTTATCAGATGCGACATCAGATTGATATCGTCGAATCGGGTTGCAAAATTTGAAACGGTAGGGGTTCGCGGGTGCTGAAACGTGCCTCAGAATTACCCCTGCGCACGGATCTGGGAATAACTTCATGTTTTGTTTCCCGTCCCCAAAATTGTTCTCCTGGCCCTTTCCAAAAGATTTGGATTTTTAGGAGAGACTCAAACATAATTTCAACTTCTGCACAAAGTTTTCGCTCAGTGTTGAGTTCGAAAAAAGTCAAGGCAAATCGGTCACGTGAAACCCCCCTTTCTCTTTCCTTGTAATGTATCCAAGACTCGATTGTTTTCTCCGAAAAATTACTGAATACCGAGTATAGTCATCAATCCCGTTTACCGGAGGCTAGGGAAAGTGCTGCCATTGCCATTCAGGGTATTTCTGGCTGCGAACTGTCACCATGAAGACAGCATGGATACAAACTCCAGGTAGCAAACGTTCTCTGTCATATGACATTGAACGCCAGTATAAACATTATTACTAAGAAAATTAACATTGTTTAACCATAAAATCTCAATGGTATCGAAACTCCTTCGCCCATCCGATCTCCCTCTCATAATCTCGCCTCTTGCTGACCGACCAGGAACTCCAACGCAAGACAAACTTGAGGACTTGACGCGAAACCCTTCAAGCATGTAACTCTGTGACTGAGTTTCGCGATCAATAGTCCAGGCGGAAAAGAATTGCGGAAGATTTAGGTCGATGGGTTAGCAGGTTGTTGCTGAGGTACTTGCTGATAGACCAGCTGTTGAGGTTGTTGCTCGTAGACTTGCTGCTGAGGTTGCTGCTGATACACCTGCTGCTGCTGTTCTGGAACTTGGCGCAACTCAACCTGAGGTTGTGTCTTCTCCGCGGCCTCAACATCACCACCTGGGGAGCGTGAAGTAAATCCACCAAAACCAGTTGCTCCGTTAGCGACGCGATATTTGTGAAGGAAGTAGCCTATTCAAGCACTAAGTCAGCCTGCATTTCATTCAAACTTTACCGATGAATCTCCAATTCGCCGAGTCAAAGTCCCAGCCAGTGAAGAGGAATCCCAAAGATGAATACGTACCGAAAACAATTAAGGTAACAACGAAAAGAAACCAGTTCAGCGCCCCGAAAGCAGTAGCAGCCTTTGAAGCCTTGATCGCAGATTCGGCCTTAGACCACACAACGAGCTGCACACCGGCGGATGCTTCGAAGCCGTTCACCTCGTTCACAATATTCTGTGCCTCATCCCATGCTTGTGATTCTTGGGCTAGGAGGGAGAATGTTGTCAGCCAGAAGACAACGGTAGCGATTTCGAGGCCACTAAAGTATGGTCAGTATGAGAGAATGTGGATTTGGAGGGGGAGGCCTGACAGATGCGCCCAGTAGAGGTAGAATTGGGGGACGAAGAGGGGTGTGATGAAGATCTATCATTTAGTTAGAAACGTTTCGTGCTGTTTGTGAAATGGTGGAAGAAGCTGGTTGCATACGTAAAGCAGGAAGGCGACCGTCCAGACGAAAGTGAACCAGCTCATGGGATATCCTTGGAACTGTTCGAGAGGTTGTAAGTTTCGGGAGAGCCAAGCGAGGCTAGAGAGAACTAGAGAACTCACGAAGTCTGCTCCAAAGACAGAAGCTGCAAAAGCAGTCAAGCAAAGAACGAGGAAGGCAAAAACCTATCAGCCGTGTAAGTATGGAAGAAGGAAATGGAAATTGCTGGAAATGTGCGTCTTGCGTACCAGTTG
This sequence comes from Gamarada debralockiae, assembly GCA_002803225.1. NCBI lineage: Eukaryota > Fungi > Ascomycota > Leotiomycetes > Helotiales > Hyphodiscaceae > Gamarada > Gamarada debralockiae. Next base: position 11,086 of record NXFV01000705.1, on the reverse strand, counting down.
TACAATGCGGATGATGGCGACCCAGAATGGCAACGCCGGAATGTGCACTCTACCATCTGCTCTTCCCCTAGAGTATATATTCTCGTGAATGTTAACCATTTTGACTGGCAATTCCAAATGTGTTCTTCTGACTTGGTAAACGTAATAAAATCGAGGCCGAACTTTGGCGTGGTAATTTGAAAGCCGGTGAATCGCGAGACGGATTCTGCAAAGTCGACTTCGGGGGCAGGGCCTTCTAATAGGAAATAGAATAGACTGATAATGGAGTGTGAGGATGGTGACATAAAAATCATGCAACTACGACCTTGCGGCTCATTGGACGTCGAATAGAGTTAATTTTCCCTCTCTCTCGCGACTCCACACAATTCTCAGCCCCACGCTGGTAAGGCTCATTCTTTCCAATATTTCCAAAGTTGGAGCGAAGTCTCCGAAAGCTGAAATAATTTACCAATGAGCCGACACTTACTTCACATCACCGTTGAGGAGGCTTGTAGATGTTTGTGGATCGTGGTGCAAGGATACACATTTGCTGCCTGACATGCAAGGCGACAACATTTAGGGCTGAATTGAGGAACGAATGAGAGTGGGGGAAGACGACAGGGTATGCAGACCTTCGGAGGCTTTTCTTCTCAACCACAAATAGCACCCGAGAGGAGTGGTGCAACCCTCATTGGCAGAATATATGAAATACCTTGAGCTGTGGGTTCGCCTGCAACTGCCGCACGACTGGGCCACCACGGGCAAACCCTAGACCATCTTTTCCAGCCCATGCATGTGACAATGCGATTTGAGCCCTGGTGGTTCAGATAACTTTTCGCTCCATTGGCGGCAGAGCGGGAGAGCCTGTGAAAGATCAGCAAAACCTCGTTGTCCCCGTAAATACGCAAGGTTTCGGAGGGAAATATGCGGCTGCTGTCATTTGCCAAGGCGAATCTGAGCCAAATTTGGAATACACACGGGGTCAACGTGGTGCAATAATACGAGGTTCTTTGAATTGGATATTGCAGTCAAATTTCGCGATCGTAATATCCTTGGTTCATTCGCATAATCAAAGGCACAGTACCACCAGGTGAAGATCTCCAGGGTCTCGATGTCGCCTGGGCCAGATTGGGGGCCATTTTGCAAGACGATAAATTGATGCACCGTGCAATCATTCGTACGGATCGTGGTATCTGAGATCGAAAGGAGAACGGAGAGGATACCACCCTCGAGGCAAAATCGATGCACCTCAATGTCTGGGAGCGAGAAGGAAAATGGTCGTCAATCCTAGACATCTGTCTCAGTGCCGCGTCTTCACTCAAATAACCTTCGTTGTGGAAGCCTCGGGGCCAAGGTGACTCCTGCTGCATCTCATGTGTACGGCGGCTGAAGGTCAGTACATGACTGATGATACCCTGTACCAAGGTATTTCCTGTAATGTTTCGTGGTGCGGATGTGTGTTTGCACGAGATCACGTCCCCAGAGCGTAATATTATGAGAATGCAAACCCCGGTAGATTGTTTCAAAGAGACACAGTAAGAGGGAGGACTGTTAGATAGACACAGTTTGCTTTCGACACGTGCCCGGATACCCAGGACGTACTAGCATACGTGAGCAATTTCTTGAGAATGCGTCGACAAATTCATACATTGATGATGCATCTTGAGATTGAACTGAAGGCGGTACAACGATCTTCCTTAACACGCGCATCCACTCCACCTGGCGATAACAAAAAAAACTTCGCGATCGTCGTGTTGGGTGAAAAGGATGAAGGAAGGTTAGTGATGATGTGAAGTTGAGAAGACGCGAAACCCAAAACATTCGCCAAATCATCGGAGCTTTTCTGACTGCCGAACATCTCACAGAGGCTCAACAACTATATCATGAAATCATCAGCTATCAAGAAAACCTTTTGAGTCTTCTGGTGACGAAGCAACAAGCAATGCCACAATCTGATCTCATTCGAATGCTTGAAATCGTCGGACTCCTCCATTGAGATACCCGTGTCTTGGCAAACGGGCGCTGACTATGCCGATCCAGAGATTCACCTCGACCAAAACCTTGGCCACAGCCACCGCATTTTACAGCAGGGAGCTCTACAACGACAAGAACGAGTCATAAGTAGGCTTATAAGGACGAAGGCTTACTGTTCGGTCTGCATGAGGCGTCCGGCCAAGCTCAAAAAGGAGAGATCGTCGTGGGACTTGAGAGGAACGGAGTGCAATACCACGATCCCGGACTTGGCATCTATTCGGCTCTGCCTCAACAGGCACATTTGCAAGGTCTTGCAGGCTGGCGGTGTTTGAATATATTTTGGGGGTCTAGTGACAACCCAACGCTGAAAGGGGGGGAAGTGGGGGACCCAATCTTAGAGTGATAGGTACCCAAGAGGGTCAGAATCTCATACTTCACAGTGCTGTGACAGTGATGGACCTAAATGTGCGCCTTGGCTGTCAACGATCTGGCACTACCATCGTTTCACAACCGCCAGAGCAATAGATAGTTCTAGGCACGATGTATTGGTACTTCTCCATATGCCCTACACGTTCCCAATTTATTCGCTCGGCCTCTCATGATCAACATTGTCACACTTCTCCAGCATTATTCAATCACAAGTATACTTCCTATTTTCCCAGACTCTAATATTGACCATCATTGATTATATCACTCAAGCGACTCTCCCCGTACGAGTACAATGACCGGAAGTTCTCCATAATCGACGAACGACGATGCCTCTTCTACGCCCGCTCCGTATTCGGTCTCACACTACCTCAAGCCAATGGGGTACTTGGACCTGTTTTTTTTGTCCTCTTTTTGATGTGTATTTGTGCCAATATATATCATAAGTAAGACTCCCCTTTCTTTCTCGCGTGTACTTAGTTACTACGACTTGGACTTGCTTAGAACTTCTCTAATCTGTCTCTAGATCAATAAATCTTAGTACTAATGTCAAAACTGAGCACGATGAGAAGCGGCTTAGACGGATCCGGAAGCGCTTCCTCGGCTTTTTTGCGATATGCAGGCTTATTTCAGCCGCTTTTGCTGTATTCGAAGTCTTTGCACTATTGAATATCCAATTTTGCGATGGCGAAGATCTCATCGTGCTCTACTGGAGTTTCTTGGGTTTCTTACAACTTGGAAGCATTATTGCTATCTTGGGAGAGATCCTTAATATCTGGATTGCTATTGCGGACGTCCACACGCCCAGTTTTGCAGTTGCCTTGGGCACACCGGCGTTGGTCTTCGCAGCATTGCACTGGATCCTTCAGGCCATTTGGAGGCAGGCGTGATTACGGTTCACGGAGAAGGACTTTGAGAGGGAGGATCCAGATGAGAGTGATGAGGAGAAAGGGAGTGTCGATAGCGAGGAAAGAGTTGACCTGGATTATGAGAAGGAAATGGACAGATAGACAAGAAGAGCGTATGTGAGCCAACCTCCTGATAAATAGTGATCAACACTGACACAAATTAGGCCGACCATCGAACCACAACAGTCGGAACAGCCTTTGATGCCTATGAATACGAGGCGATCATTCATTTGAAGTTGAGAGTTTGGAGTTCTGTTTTAATTTTCGATATACTCAAGCGCTGAGTCAAGCCCTATATTTCGCTGGCGTTATAGATGGGTATATAGAAAAACGAGTTAAATGTCAAACGAATGTAACGAGATTATGACTTTGCAACCTTTTCTAGTCTTGAACCTCAACCTGCCGTTCATATCTATACGTACCTCATTCACATCACTACATTCTGCACTGCAGTCTCCATCCACAACTTCGTGTACAATCTATGGGCAAACTCCACGTATTCCGGCATAGGCTTTTGCGTCGCTTTCCCTAGCCCCTTATAAAACACACTCATCAACCTAAACTCCGCGACACCCTCCTCCTTATTAATCGTCGTGCCCATCAAGAACAAGCCATCAGAATCCCGCACACCAGTCTTCAACGGCGAATCTCCACACCGCACCACAATGGCATCAGGAGTCTTCGATACCACTTCAAAATGATCCGTTATTTGCGTCCCTACATCGTAATTCGAGGCTTTCAGTTCGTCGCGAGACCACAGTTGATGTGCCGTAGTTGTACCGTTCTGATATTTCTTCGCGAGGTAGGAGCGTTGATACGCATAACCTATTTCAGCCACTCATTAGCTCTCCATTCCTCTCCCCGCCAATCTGCACAAGAAACAACGTGCCCAAACCTCCCCAAACACCCGCACAGAACGCTTCTGTCAAACGCCCCTCCTTCTCTAGCAATTGCGGCTTTATGTTACTTAACGGCACCTTCCGCACACACAGATCCTGCGTCGCAGGATTGCGATTGGGGTTATTGCGAAGGTAGGAGGGCGATGTGAAAATCGGGTCGCTGGGGGAGACGGGGATGAATTTCGAGTTGCGTGTCCAGAAGGCCCATCCTGCGCCTGCACCGACGCCACCTAAGACGGCGGTATTGAAGAGCGTGCGGATTATACCCATTGTGTGTTTTGTGATTGAGATGATGGTGAAGGGAAGAGGAATGAAGGTGGAGTGTTGAGGGTTGAGCTTGGAGTTAAAAGTGGAGCTTGGAGTTGAAAGTGGGGTTGGCAGGGGAAGGGTGAGAAACGGGGTTTGACGGCGAACACGCGACTCCTGGATGCGCTGATTCTTTGGCAATTGAAATGTTGTCGTCGCCATCTCATTTTGAGGATATATTACTACCTACATTAGACCAGCTCGATCACAAGCTAGTGCTTGGGAAAAGAGCGTTCGTACCCTGCTATCGCTCCTGGGAGAGCTTCCCGGCTCCTTATGATAACTCACAGTTACTTGGATTAAGCACGCAAACAACAACCATCTTAAGTAAAACGGCCTCCTGGTCATTGCGACAGTAGAATTCCTTTCCTTGTTATCAACGAAATTTTGAGATTTCTTAAATCGAAGTTCTAACTTAAAATCATCTTGATGCTAGGGTTGTCATCTCTTGCAAGAAGTACTAAAGCAGGGCACCCAATCAACACAATCTCATAGAGGACACTAAGGCCTATGTTTTGACCAGCCTCAGCTAGATTGTTCAAGTTAGGCAACAAATAGCGCTTGATAATGTTGGTGTGGGAAGTTGACACCGTCTCGGCAATACCCGTCTTCGAATTGTTCGGCCAAGATACCGATTGAACCAGAAATGGTGCCCAACAATCAACACATCGGAGATCCGATGGCTCAACGTTCGAGGCGATCGTTGTGTTGATCATACCGTACCTGTGATATTGAGTCTGTTGATAAAACTTCATCGTTGAAACCGATTGAGTGATCAAGTTGCCACTAAGTCAGAGTTACGAATCTCACCTACTTATAGCACTCTGCATCTAGTGGATTGTCTCTCTTCAGTAACCGTGGAGCCAATGAAGTGCTGTCATTTGGAACGTTGTATCAATGCTTTCAAAGTCCGGGGTAGTAACTTTGTAGATGAAGAAAGAGTGAGGCTGCAGGGGTTCAAAACGCTGCCTCAAGGGCTCAAATCGAAGTCTCTTTAAAGTGTGGAAATTTTATTTTCAAATTGGTCTTACCATCCGTGGGGGCCCGCTGCCAGGAACGCACAGACGAACTCGTACGAGTTCCCTAAATCAGCGTAGGGGCGTCGGCTGAGCACGTGTTGCATCCTTCCAAACCTGTCAAACTCCAGCCCTCATTAGCATTGCGTGGGGTATTTATACTCCGCCTTGGTGGGGTGAGGAGTGGCATGACGTCCGGGTTGTTGCTGCCAGTTCAGTTCCCAGTGGTGCCAAGCAGTGGACTGAACGGAGACGCAAGACCTCGAATTCTGCTACCGATCTGCGACGAGATGAAACCTAAGTTCATTGTCTATTTGCTCTTTTGCTTTTTCTTGTGACTGAGGAATAATTTCCACATCTTGGAAGGAATCGTTCAACGCCGCAGACCTACATTGCTGCAGAAAGTCTAGCACATGCTGGAATATTTGAAAGTGCCATATTTTTCGGAATTCCCGAGCTCGGCGAGCTTAACCTCCCGCGACTGGGCTTAGGCATACCGCCAGAGTGACAGAATGGTGGAGTTACCCGCCGCCACGGATCGGGAATTGGCTCTACCCATGCAGCAGTTGTTCCCACTTACTTCTCCATCCCGCCTAAATAAACTCTAGCGTAACCAGGCTGGCACGGCCGTTTTGCCATACGACTGAAAGTGACAACGACCTTATCTTGGATTCAAATTCCCGAAGTCGTAATTTACGTCCAAGTGCTATCTTCCCCTCTGACAAATCTGTCAATTCCCTACCCTGTTTTGTTTCAAACGCTCAGGGGAATCTCAGCGTCTATGCTAGAATTTCCTTCTCTAGTGTGCGGCTTCCTTTTTTCAAGGCTGTGGCACTTGCATTGCTAATCCTACGTCTGCCGGCACCCTTCCTGACTGATCCTCAACTAGCATCACGGCACCATTCCACGGCTATGCCTTCGATGCAAGAAGACGCGGGATAGGAAACCCGAGCATGTCGCTAGAGCCAATCGAGATATATGGAAAGAACAATGTCCTTTGACCTTTTCAGATCTCCTGTCTATACTTCGACAAAAACTCCTGCAACGCCTTATTTCAAATGAGTTTTCGTCTCCACCATGATAGAGCCACCTATCGCTGCAGCGATTGCGTCGGGAAAAGTCCCTCCATCCATTTCTGTCGAATACTTGATGCAGAATCGAAATCATCCTGCCAAGGTAGCAATCGTTTTCGTGGGACTTCTTACCTCTATTATCGTTGCTTTGAGGTGTGGGTCACGCCTTTTCATCGTAAGAAGATTTGGGATTGACGATGTGCTGGCTGCAGGGTCTTTGGTATGCTCATCCTGTGTCTACTCTGGACAGATATATCTTGACCGCATGAGAGCGACAAAACTCACCAACACCAGATGCTCCAATTTGCTTTCATAGCACTCTCCATCGTCCTCATCAATCTCGGAACTGGAAGACATATCGAATACATCGAATACGTTATGACAGAAAGTCAGAGCGAGAAGACGGAGGTGCTGGATTTCGCTGCTCATCTCATCTACACCAGCGCACTCTTTGTGTGTCGACTCTCAGGCCTAGCATTTTACCATAGGCTTTGCGAGCTGCATGACAATTTGTCGGTGTCTATCAAGTGTACAGCAATATTTCTCGTCGCTGCCTACCTGCCACAGATGGCAATAATAATCTTCCATTGCAATCCCATCACGGGGCTGTGGCCTTACTCGTGGCAGGAGAAATCAGTGCATTATAACTGTTTGACTTGGGGACTTGTCTACTTGGTCAACTCGGCCTTGTCACTTGTTTGTGACATCTTCATGTTTGCGATTCCGATGGCCTTGATTCGTGTGTTGAAGCTGCCGGTAAACCGCAAGCTTCGACTTTATCTTGTTCTCCTTCCCGGCTTGCTGTAAGTCATATCTGCACAATCCAATATCCGATAACTGACATACCCACCTTTATATAGCGTCATAATTATCTCTATCGTCCGTCTCTACCTTGTCGTTCAAGGCCAGTGGCTCGCAGATGGCTCTTGGTTCTACAACCCTATGCTCGCTATCGAGAACGCAGAAATCGGCGGAACTTTGATCGCCCTCTCAATTCCTGGACTGAAACCACTTCTAGGCACCTGCTTCGCCAAAATCGATGGCTCTTTCAAGAGTATTGAACACATCCACAGCCGAGGCACACGACGCCCATCCGGAAGCGGCGGCGATAGTCCATTTCCCGTCAAGACAGCAGTAACTATCGGAACACGCGCTCATCGACCAACCTTTAGCCGTGATAGCGTGTTGGAGCTGGACGAGGGACCAAGCTACATTACCTACGAGGTGAACATCGAGTCGAGGAATAGACTTCCGGATATATCCTCTAGAAGTCGTCCTAGAAGTCCTGGTGAGAAGTTTGAGAGAATATCTTGGCCGTTTAGACTCAGCTATTAATCTTCCAAAGGATCTGTGTGGTTGTAACTTTTTCTTTTGAAATCTAGGAACGGGAAAGGTTACCACTGCTTGGCAAAGGGCATGGGATTGGGCGATTCAGCAACGTTTGTACTCTATGCTCTAGGGCTGATACGATTAGACACGAGTGTACATATCTCTGTTGTTAAACAAGTGATAGCAAACCAAAATCAAAGTCCTGCCATCGCGATTTGCAATCGATGGATCTCTAAGCATTGTACTTGAGTCTTGAAACTGCCCAAAAGGCAACAGCTAAAGAGCCTTGCTCCTCTAAAGGCCTTTGGACCCCACCTCTGTTTTCAATTTACCCCTCGCCCACAAAAAAGAAATCGTTTTCAATAAATTCAAAATTCAATACCAGACCTAGGTGGATCATTTTCAAGCTGAGCTCGCAGTAGTTGCCGTGAACTCAGGCACCTCACCCTCCATTCTCAAACACCACTCTAAAATTCTGCCACCGATCCGTCACACTTCCCACAACACACACCTCATCCACCGGCCTCAACTCCAACACCGGTCGCAACACTGTCTCCTTAACTTCCACCCCGCAATCCTCCTATGCGCCGGCCCCTCCCTCGTTCCATCCCTCATCCTCGAAGCACGATGAATCTCTTGCCCCGCCTTCCTCCCCCCAGTCCCACATCATCCACCGCCCAAGCCATAACGGTTTCCCCCACTAACATCTAACTTCCTCACACTTCCTCCCTTCTTCAACATCGTCACAAGCTCTTTCAACGCCGCGTCGGTGTCATCATGTGTCTTCTCATGAATTCCCTTTACATCAAGCCTAACATCTCTTACCCGGAGCAGAGCTTCCTCGCCCCAGTGCTCAGCAATCAACTTCGCAGTATTCATCTTGGTCCTCGTTACATCCAGCCCCCATTACGCGTCACAAAATGTCTTTCCCTGGCATCATAATTCTCGAGCTCAGGATATGATCTCACGAGGCTCAGTTTCAAATTCCATTGATTGAATTCAAAGAACACTTTCTGAGCTTCCGCGCGTATTTATTTTGAGACAAGACGCAGAATACTGAACGGTTTGCGAGCATAGGGTTGTTCAGGATGGGGCCCGTGGGTACGGCTGGCAATTTACCGACGCATTTGGTGTAGAAGTGGATTGCATGTTGGGAAGTGAGGAGCTCGACTAGGTCCTTGATGCGGAGTTCAAGGGGGAGGGGAAGGGTGGGCGTGGAGGATTTGGGCTCGTGTTTGAGCTGTGGGTGGCATCTTATTGGTCACGATGTAACGTGAGAGAAGGTGGGGTTAGCACAAGGCAGATGCAGGCATGAGTCAAGGCGAGGTCGACAAGGCTGTGTTGCGGCGAATGAAGCTGCGCCGCTCAAGCTCTTGGCTTTCCGTCTCACCGAGTCCCAACTGTGGAGAGAAGCTATCATGAAACAAATTTCGCAAATCTACCACTCAATTGAGACTTGTTTCTTCCAGCTAGGGAAGGCTTGAAATAAAACTTAAGTCATTCCTCCTCATAGGGCCATCTCATTCATCATGTCATCCGTCGTCATTAAACTTTCAGTTCATCCATCAATTATTCAAAGAAACTTCCGTCTCCCGATCACGAATAAGGTTTGAAGGAAAGATCCATAACCTAGCACTCGCCTCTAATCCATCTCTCGTGCCAACTTCGCCCGCACTTCAACCCCTATTCCGAAGTGACCCTCACCACAACAGCTTCAAAAGCGTGCCCCTTGCCTCCTCATCCTCAAACTCTCTCACCTGCTTGCGTCTCATGATCACCGCATATACGAGCGCAGTCCAGTACGGAGCCCTGTCATCAAACATCAGCATTCATCGCTTTTCAGATCCCACCGAGGTTCACTTACACAAAGATTGCCAATCTCCAAGTCATAGCCCAGACATACGCAGCTCCAGACGAACCCTGGGGCATCGGAATGCCGCTCCCTGAAACCAAGGTCAAAATTACTAAGATCAAGAAGTACAACGACTTGATGAGTTGGATGCGGTAGAAGCGTTGTGCGGTAAGTCGAGCAAGGCGCCCGGACCAGCTGAATTCGTAGAGGATGGTGCAGAGGACGAGGAAGTTGGAGATGAAGATGAACAGCATACTAGCCGAGCTATACCAACGCATTTGTTAGAGATGTTGGGGTGGTTTGAAGGAGAAGGAGACGTACATATACCACGGCGTGTGCTTATGTCCTCCTTGCCTCGCGAAAAGAAACACCACGGCGAATGTGATGAGTTTAAAGAAACCGGTTACGCAGAACTGGGAGATCCAAAGGAGAAGGAGGAAGGGTTTGCTCCATTTTGGGTTTGTCGTTGGGGGGCCGAGGGAGATTGGCATCTTGACTTGTGTCTTCGAAAAATCAAAAACTAGAGTAAGGCTTTGAACGAGTAAAATTGACTGAGTGGAATGACTGAACCAAACTAGCCTATCCTCCGGCGAAGCGTAGGCGACATAGAACAGAGGACTACCATCAAACTAGGTATTAAAACCATCCGATATACGAGTACTCGAATAAGGATCAAGCCTCTAGCGGAATGCTGGCGTAGAACTAGTGCCTATTCGTACGACAGGATACCTCTAGGGTGGCGATACAGAGTTTTCACTAGACGGTATTCACGGCGCACAGTGATACGAGTCACCCAAAGAACTTATTAAAGCTCTCGTTAATCGATACAGTCGAAGCTCTTGTTAATCGAATATACTACGAACGGACATAGATTAACTGGATATTGAGCGGCGGGAGGCCAGAGGGGGAGGAATCTAGAGGGACGATACACGTTGCAATACTCTGTCTTGGATAGCAGAGTCCCTAGCACACCGTATAGAGGAACTCTACTGTAGAGGCAAGCTCTTCATAATAGACAAGCGCTGGAAGTTTGGTCTAATCTGTAGGGGATGGGATGTAGGGTAGGAGAACGGGCATAGCAGACTGTAGGAGAACAGGCATAGCAGGCTGTTAAGAACCGGCACAGCAGGTAGGGAGAATAGAAGCTCTACCTTGGTTAGTAGGAGGGAAACATTCTGCTGCGCTGCCTGGCTAGAGGTACAGCTAGGATAACTCCTGTAAGACACGGTCGGCTCTGCTGTGGGGAGGAGAGATCTGGCAGAGTAGCGCGAAGTGGTTCACAGCCATGGGGCGTAGCATATAATAGGGGCCACTAAGCTAGAAG
>NXFV01000704.1:0-14957 GCA_002803225.1 Gamarada debralockiae | reverse complement strand
TAGCTATGAGACCCTCTATATGGCTCGAGAGGACGGATGCGCGTGTCGGTCTACAGGGAGAGTATATAGGGCAGTTGGCATAGTGTGCTGATGTAGGCTTAAGGAGCAAACTGCGGTAGAACGTGGGCCACTGTGCCTGAACCCGTCCGCGTGGTAGCCCCACGGGCCTAGGGGGAACGTACGTTTGTAGGGCTCTGTACAGGGCGTGCCAACCTACTTTGTATTTATAATAGCTAGCTATTATTAATATAACTACTCGCCGCGGGCATTAGCCATAGCCTCGCCAGAAAGGGTGATCTCACTTACCGGGACGCAGCTCTTGCCTTTCTTCTTGCAATCACCGCATTTGTTGGCAGTAGAAGCAGGATCGGTCTAACACTTTAGATTCGGAAACTGAGCCAATTCGCCGGCGCATCGCTCGTAAATCTCCTTACGATCCTCCGCACCAATGGGAACTGGAGCTCGAGCTCGCGACCTCATCCTAGTATCCTTCTTTCCCCCTACCAGGTGTTGCTGGTACTCATCAGCAGTTATACTATCCCCTGCGACAAGTTCCTCTTCATCGTCACTCTTATTATTACTCTCCTTATCACTCTCCTGACCCTCTGGATTGGTCTCGCCGGCTTCGGTCTAGTCATTCGCTAGGGTCTTGCTAGCTAGGGTAGTTTTGGGTTGTCGAGCTCTTGACTTTTTAAGAGGATTTTTTCGATTGTCCGACTACTTAGTAGTAGCGCGCTTTCTCTTGTTTGACGCTACAATGCATTAGTACAGGCTACAGCCATCCTTGAAGGCGAAAACATACCTATTGTTTTAATTGTCGATTGTGGAAATGTGAAGAAGGTTGAGATTAGAAGGGCTGAACTTCAATTGAAATTAAGCGAGGTCGAAAATACGTCTCCTATTCACTTCAAGGTAGTAGACAGCCTTCCCGGATACCCCCTAGCCAAGGTCCGGCGACCCCCTTCCTTGCTTGTCCTTACTATCCTTGTGGCCAGCAATTAAAGAGGAAGGGTAACACACGGGGAGAGCTCCTAGGACGGCTTTACGCCAGACACTAGGCTTTAGAACGCCGGCGGCGCGCCGATTAATAGAAGGAAGGTTTGACAGATTGAACTTAGGTTTTTGTCCGAAGAGGTTTCCTAAGGATATAATAATAGTAGTTTCTTGCATAGCTCTTTAGCTAGATCAGTGTAAGAATAATCAATCAATCAATCAATAATTACTATAAAAAATAAAAAAAAAGGATAAGGATATATTTATTTTCAGGACATATTGTCCTAAAAGAGTATAGTCTATCACGTGAAGTACGGTTCTATACCAAGTGCCAAGTGCCCACCTGACCTAAGCGAACTGCCTACCTGAGCTACATCCCGCAGCCAACCATGAGCTTCTGCTTTGAATCCCTAGCGCTTCGTGGGGTTTGTGCGTATGCTTTCGGCGATGAACAACGATGCCACCATTCCCACGAGGCTGCGTGCAGCTGAGCCGATTTAACCACCGGCACTTCACCCAACGTCCTCTCCTATCTCGACAATAGCTTCGCATATATTCCTATTCGGCGACGCAACGCTCACCGATAATCCTCTTTCCTTTCAGCGCTCAAATCCAGGCCGAATAATGCGTCTTTTGAAACGCAAAAACGACGGCGAGATCACCCTTACCAAGGATATCATCGATAACATTCCCCAATATGCCATACTGTCGCACACTTGGGGAGCGGATACAGAGGAGGTCACCTTCAGAGACCTGGCGGATAGCACGGGCAAGCACAAGACTGGCTATAGCAAGATCCGATTCTGCGGAGAACAAGCTAGGCATGATGGGTTACAATACTTTTGGGTGGACACCTGCTGTATCGACAAATCAAATAACACCGAGCTTGCAGAGGCGATCAACTCTATGTTTCACTAGTATCAGGGAGCGGCCCGATGCTACGTCTATTTGTCGGATGTTTCGACACGGAAGCGAAAAGCAGGTGATATATCTACTGAGTGTACTTGGGAATCTGCTTTCCGAGCAAGCAAATGGTTTACACGAGGCTGGACCCTTCAAGAGCTCCTAGCTCCAAGCTCTGTTAAATTTTTCTCCCGGGAAGGCATACTACTAGGAGATAAAGGTACTCTAAATCAACACATCCAGGAGATAACGGGGATTCTAATCTTAGCACTTGAAGGAGCCCCTCTGTCTCAATTTAGAGTCGAGGAGCGATTGTCGTAGGCAGAGAATCGACAGACGACGCGCAGAGAAGACAAGGCGTACTCACTATTAGGCATATTTGGTATTCATTTGCCGCTTATCTATGGCGAAGGAGAAGTCAATGCCTTTCAGCGGCTCCGGAGGCAATCGACAAACCTTTGCAGGGTAAGCATAAGATCACTATTTAGCGGCTATTCAATACCCTGGATTATGGCAAGGCAATCTGGGAGGTATGAGAGGAAGACGAACTTCAAGTCTTCATGTCAGACACGAAATTTCTCAGACTATTTGAACATCTCTATTTTTGCTACTCTCGAGTAGGATTCACTTATAAGCTCTGAGATGAGAGTGTCACCCCCGGAGGAGGTGAAACTACAACTGCCGTTCAACAAACCACCCGCGCCACCACTACTGGTAACACACAGCCAACTACTGCTAACAACGGTTGTAGAGGAAGCGTAAGTTGTCTCACTTTATATACCCCAATAAATACTATAATAAACCTGAACTAACATGCAAAATGGTAGTGCTCTCCCCAATGGGGTCAATGCGGAGGTCAAGGTCGGACTGGACCTAAGTGCTGCTCCTCTGGTAGTTGCAAGTATTCAAATGACTGGTACTCTCAATGCTTGTAAAAGACGTTCATTTTGGCCTCTCGCAAGATGAGTGAGGGAGGAAGAAGGAAGGGAAGGTTGACCAAGGCTGAAGCAGTAGGTGATTGGAACTGATTGAAAAATCTGGGCGTGTTATCTTGACGCAACCGATATCTTTTTTGTAAATATTCTCTTCTCCTTGTATATGAATTTCGAGCTATACCTTGATTGGTTGTACTTGACGTTTGAAGATGATATAGTCAAGTGATGAGGTGTGACTATCCTTTTTGCCTTGTTGATTCTGTGCTATACTTAATGTGAAGCTGTAAAGCATTCCTAAATATGCACTGCGGGCTCGGCTCCGAGGATGAAGCGGATTCCATGAAAGAATATCATTTCGTGCTTCAAGCCGCGCCTCTCAGTCCATCAACTATTCACACCCTCCTACATCCTCCCTCCCTAAGATCATCCCTCAAACACTCCCCACAACCTCAGCAGGAACCAACACCGGCTGCGAATTCGTATAATTCTGAACATCCTCCCTAATGCCCTTTCTCTCCGGGCCCTCAGAAGCCTTCTTGAACCCCTCAAAGGATGAGAAGTTCAAGTAGCAGATGCATACGTATGGTCCTTCGGCGGGTTTGCTAACCGTGTAGTTTGTGAGGCCGTAAGATTTCCAGGATTTGAGGAGCATGGGCATGTGCGAGGAGAGGTAGTCTGTAGATGGGGGTTTTAGTGGGGACCAGAATGGGGGCATAGGGAAGGGGAGACGGACATGACATGTCGAAGTTTATATCGGAGCCGGAGGGGTAGAGAATTGTTACGGTTGCGCCGGACATTTTGATTGTAGTGAGGGGAAGCTGGGTTGTTTTAAGTTTTGTTGTGTTTTGTTATAGTATGAGTCCGTCTTGAATTATTGCAAGAAAATATGCAGAGGGAAAGGAGATATTTTTTCAAGGGAAGGGAGGAATTTATAAGGGTGTCGAAGTACACCACAATACCCCTCAACTAGCAACTGGAAATGGAAACTGGGAAGTTGAAGGTCTTGGGTATATTCACCCCGCTATGCCGGAGTCTAAACCCACCGACTCCTGCACAGCTGTCCCACGCCCTGCCGGAGTCTAAACCCACCGACTCCTGCACAGCTGTCCCACGCCCTGCCGGCGACACCAAAAACTTGTCGTCCCGCTTACATGTGACTTTAAAGGGGGTTCACACGGTCGCGAACTAAAAGAACGATGGCGCGATGCGAGTGTGGATGCCTACAGTATTTGAAGACCAGTGAACAAAACATTGGGCCGAACCGCCGAGCTCGTGTCCGCGGCGTTCTTGCGGCACAGCAGTCGCCTCGCGACCATTTTTGGACCCCATCGCGGTTTGGGGTGTGAAAATTGGACGAGCTGGGTTGGAATTACCGGTTAAATACGAATTTTGCCTCACCAATACTTGGAGTGCAAATACCATCAAGTGATACGAGACAGGGTTGCATATATTGAGATGCTGGTGAATTGACCAGTAGTGGCAAGGCTGAAGTTAGGCTGCTTGCCCAGGCTCTGCAGAGTACGAATCTTTACTGCAAGGATTTTGACCCGAAAGGCTGGAGAAGTCCAACTTTCCAAACCTCAGCCCGTCCCTTCTTTAAATCGGTCAATCGAAGTGAGTGATTGAAAGCTGGCATTGCATTCTGCACGTTCGAACTCGGTAGAGCGCTGGGCCAGTTCTTCGAACGACAGTACACTCAAGTACTAAAAATCCGATCTTCAAACTGCATCTAGTGCCTTGATGTCGCATACGGAAGCTGCAGATCAGGAAAAGGACGGCGTTGTCTCCACATCGGAGTCAAAGGACATCTTGTCGCTTTGTACAGTTTGCAAACCCTTCCTGATTCTTGCAATATGGTCACGTGATGGACGAAAAGGGTAGGAGAATGTAGTTGGATCATTAAGGTATAAAGATACTGGAGATACTAAAGAACAAACCAAGTACAGCAGTCTGTACTTATAGACAGGAATCCTCCCTATGACTTCATGGGACGCGTCACACTGTTACGCCATGTGATGGCATGTGACGCTATGTGTCTCACCAGTCAGCACCGAGAAACCCGAGTCACTGATTACTCGTTCCAACACGCCTCCTTAATCAAAGACCTAGTTTTCAATCTACTTCATTCCCATCAAGTCCCTGAGCTTCTCAAAGCGTCTCTTGTCAAGTGACTTAGTCAGAAT
Source organism: Gamarada debralockiae (assembly GCA_002803225.1). Classification (NCBI taxonomy): domain Eukaryota; kingdom Fungi; phylum Ascomycota; class Leotiomycetes; order Helotiales; family Hyphodiscaceae; genus Gamarada; species Gamarada debralockiae. The sequence goes on along the minus strand of NXFV01000704.1, from coordinate 9,943 downwards.
ATCAGCTATATTCTCACCTGACGTCACGTGCGCCAATACAATCGTACCCTTTTCAATATAGTCTCGAATGAAATAGTACTTAATATCGATATGCTTTATATACTAGCTGAACTGAGCGTTTTTAGCGTAGTCGATAGCTCCCTTATTATCGATATTAATGATAACTAAGTCCTAGCGTAGGCCTAGTTCAGACAGGAGTCGTTATAGCCAGAGGGTCTCCTTTACTACCTCCGTAAGTACGATATATTTAACTTCGAGGGTACTTATCGCAACTGTCTTCTGCTTAACAAATACCGCGGATACGACAGAACCGTACAATTTCAGTACGTACCCAGTAGTCGACTTGCAGTCTATATCATCGCCTCCCTAGTCTACGTCCACAAAGCCTATCAGGCCTTCTAAACAGTTAGAGCTATATAAGACCCCTAGGTCACGCGTACCCTAGAGATACTTAAGTACCCTCATTTGAGCTAAGTGATGCGCCGAAGTAGGCGCTAAGTTGAACCTTCCAAGGTAGCCTGTGGCGTACGCAATATCGAACCTATAACCAAGACTAGGCCACATCTCTGACCCTATAATTCGCTAGTATTCCTTCTGATCGAATGACGAATCACTAGGTACAATCCTAGCTAGTAGTAGCGTATCGACAGGCTTGCTCTCTATCACGACGCTAACTAAAGTACTGGGGATCAACCTCAATTCTCTAGCTAACTAGTCGATATAACGAGAATACTATGCTAGAGAGGAAAGAAAAGAAGGAGAATAACTTTGCGAGATATAAAAGCTTATATATAGGGGCCTTACTGGCGTAAGCTAACAAGGGTCTGGTATGTGACCTAAGCGAACCCCGCGCAGTATATATAGTCACGTGGCTTATATGAGGACTTACTATCGGGTTTCTTATATTACTCCCCCTGTAATAAAAAGACGTGCCCTTACGTCTTAATAAGTAACTATCTGTTACTACCTTTACTAACTCGAGCTAATAAGGCCTTACGCTATTAGTATATTACGCCGGCAGTCTATAGTATTTATAATAATAAGCAGGTTATTATTCTAGTAGTCTTCTGTATCTATACCTTTATTATAGTAGTATATCTAGTCTATAAGGTACTATGGCGGACTAGGTTTATTAGGGTATTAATTATAGAAGTCCTTAAGCTTATATAAGGAGCCCTTTAGGCTATTAAGATTATACTAGACTAGGTTATTATTAAAGCTAGTCTATTTAATATAATAGTATAACTAATTATAGGTATACTTTATAGCTATAATCTCCTTGACTTCTTACTTATCTTTGCTATTATACTAGATAAGTAGTGGGGGTTTGTTTACTTAGCTAGATAGCGGATTGTCCGAAGCTTTATAGAGATAATCTAAAGAGAATACTAGGTAGACTATATTTATCTTTAGTAGGTCTAGCTTATATAAGTTATTTACTTATTCTAGAATCTAGTATTAATTTTTTTACTAATAGCCTAGCTTATAGCTTAGTTAGTCTATAGACTAGTCTTTTATTAATATCTATACCTAGTCCTCTATAGAGAAGTCTATTAGTCGGTAATAGTAATTAGCCTAGTCCTGTTATCTTTTTTAGGCTACTTCTATATTTATATAGTACTATTCCTAAGTATTATAAATCCTTTTAACCTTAGTAATAGCGTTTGCCCTTGCTTTATAGATTATATCTATAACGTTAATTAAGTTAATAGGATAATCTTAATTAAAGCTTATATATAGTTTATAATCTATTTTAGCTATAAAGGAAGATAATCCTATAGAATTATAGAGTAAGGTTACTATAGTAAAGTCTATAATATAAATTAACTTTAACTAGTTATCTTAATAGTAATTTATAAATAGGTAAAGGTACTAATTAATATATTAGTTTGTATTTTTTATTTAACTATTAGTTTATAAGTAAAAGGCTATTAAGAGTTTAATCTTAGTATTTAAGATATAATTAAATTTTTCCTAGAAGATAGAGATAAATTATAGGCTATAGTTTAAAACGATTATTATAGCTAGTCTATAATACTTATATATATAGATTAAGTATAGATATACTAGTCCTAGGGTATTAATTATATAATAGCAAGGGATTAAAATTAGTCTCTTACTTAGTTAGTTAATAAAAATAATAATTATATTAAATCTATAATAGTCTTTTAAAAAGCTCTTGAAGTCTATAGATATATACTACTATAGATAGTCTAGAATTAGTAATAGGTAAAAAAGACTAGGGGTCTTATCTTATAGGACTATAGAGTGCTTATATATATAGTAGTTACAGACAAAGCGTTTAATATTATTATATATCCTATACTAGTAGTATCTAGCTTATATAATCTACCTAGTCTTATAGACTCCTAGATATACTAAAGAAATCTAGTAATAGGCCTCTATAAGAAGATCTATATAAAGGGATTCTAGAACTATAACTTATCTATAATGCTTTAGTAAGCTGTCTATAAGAGTCTAGTAGTCCTTTTTCTACTTTATAAGTATCTTAATAGTATTAAACTTAAGAGTTATTTAATTAAGCTATAGGATTAAGTTTACTAGATTTAAGTAAGAGTTAATTAGAGATATCTTTATAACTTATTTAAACTACTAAAGATCCTTAATAATTTATAGATTAAGATAGTCTATAGTAAGTAGTTACTATTAATAAGTAGATGCTTTTATTTGATTTAAGGCCTCTATATTTATATTTATCTATATTAAAGGGTTTGTCTTATTTATCTTATTAGGCTAGTAAAGGATCTTAAAGTTATACTAGAAGAGGACTTTTATCTAACGAGCTTGTCTTATAGATAGTAATTTTATATTTATAAAGTACTCTAGCGCCTTATAGTTTATAAGAACCTTAACTAAGTAATTTATTTCTTTAAGTTCTAATTACTAGTATTTAAATACCTATATAATTATAAGTATCTCCTTATTATAAATTAAGTAATTTATCTTAGCTAGAGCTATTAACTTTAAGAAGTATATAACTAAATACTATTTGCTATCTAGACCTAGTTAAAAGAAGACTATAGTAATTATAAAGTCTAAGGCGTCTATCTCGAGAAGATAGTAGTAATTAACATTAAAGTAGGTTAATAGAGAGGTATAAATTAAAGCTATCTATAACTTCTTAAACGCTTATATATACTCTTAGTTAAACTAGAAAGTATAGTCCTTATAGGTTAACTAAGTTAATAGAGCTATAATACGTCTATAGTTATAAATAAATTGTTAGTAGAAGTTATAAAAGCTAAGAAACAATTATATTATCTTAATAGTCTTAAGATACTTTTAGTTATAGATTATCTTAACCTTTTCTAGATTAATTTTTACTCTATTAGTACTTATTATAAACCTAAGATACTTTGTATAGATAATATTAAATTTGTATTTCTTAATATTAGCCTATAGTCCTACTTAGTAGAGCTATAAAAGCACTTTATAAACATACTCTTTATACTTAAGAGGATTATTTAAGTAGATTAAGATATTATTTAAGTATACTATATAAAAATTATTTAAGTACTTTATTAGTATCTTATTTATATAGTATTAGAATATTATAGGCCTATTAGTAAGACTAAATAGAAGTACTTTATACTTATATAATCTATAATAGGTCTAAAATATAGTTAAATCCTTAGAAATAGGGTTAATTTGAATTTAGTAAAATACTTAATAAATATTAAGTTTTATAAAGATCTTAGTATAACTAATTCGAGTAAGTATCTTATTAATTAATAGGAAAGAATACTAGTCCTTATAGGTAATTATATTTAGTTTTTAGTAGTTAATATAAAACTATAAGCTACTATTAGGCTTTTATATAAATAGTATAGGGAAGATATAAGGAGCTTAACTTAGGATAATAAATCCTTTACTTAAGTTATCTAGTAAATACTACTTTATAGCCTAAAGTTCTACTATTAATATATAGTATAATAGACTTAATCTTAACTTATTCTTCTCTTTAAGTATAATCTTATAGTTAATTATATAATATAAAGGAAGTTTATTAAAATCCTTTTATAAAAAGATATTTACTAGGTTCTAGTACTTTAGTAGAAGCTTATAGTTAATAAGTTTTTTATTTGTAGCTTTAACAGCCTGTTCCGTAGCTTAATAGGCCTATACTTTATAGTTAATCTCGTTTAAGGATAAAGAGAATAAGGTAGCTTTAAGTCTTTTAGTATAAAAGTAAAAATTAGTTACTAAAATTAACTTAATATCTACTACTATAGACTTATTCTTTAGGTCTCTTAACTTCTTTTCCTTTATAGTAAAGGAGAGTATTAGTAGTTTATATAAAGGTATAAAACAATCTATAAGTACCCTTATATTATTTATAAAGTATTATAATTATCTATAACTTAGGTCCTTTTACTTTATAGCTTTAAGGAGTAAATAGTTTATTTATCCTTTTCTCGGGGATTAGCCGTTATAGCTAGTATATTTATAAGATATAGAGCTAGGAGAGGAGCTTACTAGTACGAGTTAATAAGAGTTTAGTTACTCGAGCTAGTATAGGATATAAGAGAGAGGGTAGTTATATTATCTTATTTTATAAAGATAAGGGAAATCTTAGTCTTTAGCTAGTTTTATTACTTAAGGAGAGTATATCTCTTATTTTATTATCTCTTCTTATTATAAGTAATAGTAGTATTCCTTTATATAATATCTTTGTGGATTACTTTATTTGTTAGCCGCGGGACTAGGTCTTTATAGTTAATCTATATAATTTATATAAACGAAGAGGTTAGTATATTTTTAGGTAGCTAGATTAATTTATAGCTAGCTATATCTAAGTTTACTTAAAAGTACTTAAACTACTTATAGCTAAGAATAACCTTATAAGCTCTTAGGCTTAAGATAATAAATAGGAGGTTATATTAATAGCGTCTCTTAAGAATTATATTTATAGTTATATAGTAGCTTATAGCTTATCCGCTTTATCTATTATATCCCTTTACTTAGATTTTATAAGTTAAAAGAATAAGCTTTAGGCCTAGATCTTTATATAACTAGTTTATAAGAGTAGTATTAATAAACGTAAATTTGTTTACTCTTATATCTATAAGTATATTAAGATTAACTCCTATTCTATTTTTAACTAATATATATAAAATTATAAGAGAAGAGTCTCTTATTAAATTAGATAAGTTAATTTTATTAATATTAAGTATATATAACCCTAGAGTAAAGACTTTCTCTAAAGATCCTCTTTTCTTAACTCTTTATCTATAGGATCTATACTATTTAAGTCTTAGTCTTACTTATCGATCTTATAAATACCGCTAGACTTATAGAGCTTTATATATATAATAAACTTATATCTCTCCTTACTATAGTTATAGTAGATTACAAATAGTCTAGTAGAGACTAGGGTCACTTTATAGGCTATTACTAAGCGCTAGGTAGGCAAAGTAGGTAATAGATAGGCTAAGATAAGAGCTGAGGAAGTAGGGATAGAAGAATTAAGGATAGTAGTTATATAGGCTAGTCTATAGATAGGTAATAACCGTTAATCTGTCTGTTTGACTATCTTATAGGCTAAGAGAGGGAGAAGTATATATTTTAGGTACTAATATTATATAATAAGCTTATTAAAGGTATTATAAGTTAGTAATATAAAGACAAGATTCTCTTAGTATAATATATTAAGCTTATAATAAAGAGCTTATTACTAGTTATTTAGGGAGATTACTCCTAGGCCTATAAGGTATTAGAATTCTATTAGGAATTTTAAGAAGTTCTCTGTATAATCCTAACGTAGGTTATAGTACTAGTCTTAGGTAATAGCTTGCTATATAGGATTCTAGTATATAGCCACTAGATAAGCTATTACTTAATCTATTATCTAGAAGAGGTTAAAGATACTATATTTGAACTATAGCTCTAGGTAGGCTTAGGCTACTTTAGTCATATATCTGTAAATATACATAAGCTTATTGTCTTTAGAGAGAAAGTAATTATAATTATTTTATAGCTTCGCCCGAGTAAAGATACTTTAAGAGATAAATATTAGCTTCTTCTTATCTAAGAGTAAGAGAGGGTCTAGTTATTTAGGCGATCTCTTTGGGGTCTTAAGTAGTATAAGTATATAGGGAGTACGATCTGTAAATCCGCTTTGAGATTACTATTATTATATAGCGGCTATAATACGTTTGTAGTTAGTGTCTATATAAGCTAGAGAGTCTTAGTAGTCTATATACTCCTCTAGTCTCGTTTATAATATATCTGCCCTAATATATACCTCTGCGAGTTGTCTTTAGAGGTCTTTAATAGAGGGCTATCTAGTAGTTAAGAGTTATCTATTATTTATCTTAATAGAGAGGACTAAACTAGAGGCTACTTATTTTAGAGGTATCTATATAACCCGTCTATAACTTAGTACGATTAATTAAAGTAGTAGTTTATAAGTGTCCTAAGCTAGCTAGGAGGTATTTGTTTTAGTAGTAGTTTAAGAGTATTTACAGGCTAAGAATAGTAGTAGGAAAATAATATATATCTTATTTAGTTTAGTAAGAAGAATCGAGAAGAAGGTATATTTAGTTTAGTATAAGTTATATAATCTATATAATTAAAATAATTAAATAATATTAATAACCTTAATAGGTTCTATAAGCTATAGGATATATTTTATAGTTCTTCCTAGGATAGAAGGGAGAGCTTAGTATTATATTACAATACTAACTAAAGTACTAGGGATCAACCTTAATTCTCTAGCTAACTAGTTAATATAATAAGAATATTAAGCTAAAGAGGAAAGAAAAGAAGGAGAATAACTCTATGAGATACAAAAGCTTATATATAGGGGCCTTACTGGCGCGAGCTAATAAGGGTCTGGTATGTGACCTAAGCGAACCCCGCGTAGCACGTGTAGTCACGTGGCTCATGTGAGGACTTGCTGTCGGGTTCCTCATACTCTCTTCTATTCTGAACCTCTTTAAAATATCACTAATATAGCGTAATTAGTAAAGAAATAGTAACCTATCCTTTAGGCGTTCAATTTACATGCCCAAGAGGTTCTTTACTTCCCCCATATCGGACATATCAAAACGCTATTTTAACACCTCCTTCAATTAGTCAATCTATACCATACTTGCCCCTACAATCACTAGGTCGTCTACATAGATTACGACAAATAAGGGGACAGCTCCAGCACCTCTTACGCTTCCTACGCCTCCTGAGCCTAGTAAGTCTCGTCTGATATAGACAAATGGGTCACATGATGATTTTTCGAATCCCTAAAGCATGAAGAACTCATCGATAACCTTATACTATACGCGTATCGCTTACTTAAGACTATACAAGCTCTTCCTTAGCTTGCATACTAGCTCCTAGTTATTAATATACCCAAGGGGCTGTTCTATGTATATCTCTTCATCAAGACCCCCATATAAGAAAGCTGTTTTGACGTCTATCTAGTATACGTATAAGTCATACCTAGCTACAATAGCGAGTAGTACTTGTATACTTATTAGACGAGCTACTAGCGCATATATTTCGAAGTAGTCCTGGCCATAGACCTAGCTATAGCCATGTGCTACAAGCCTGGCTTTGTAGCGCCTAGAGCTCTTGACCTTAAAGACCCACTTGCATGTAATTATATCACGATTCCTAGGTCTCTTCACTAGGTCCTATATATGATTCTTACGTAAGCTACATATTTCCTCAATAATAGCAACCTTCCACTTGTCTTTATCTAGTCCTCTTAGCGCCTCTTTAATATTAAAGGGCTCATGTGATTAAGGAGCCTATTGGGCTATAAGAGCGCTTATATCCGAAGAAGGCTCCCTACCTTACTACCGCGCTGATTACCTTAATACTAGACCCTAGTCCTTATGTCCGCGTTTGTATATAGTTTGTACTGCCTCATCGACAGCGGGCTATTGATTATTATCAGATCTATAGGCTGCAAATACCTAATTATATAATTTGTCTTAATCTTTAGGTAACTCTTCTTCTTGAATCTCTTCGATATCTAGCTGTCTTTTAGCGGATAAATGATTTTCTAGTTGCTATAGTAATAGCTGCGTAGCAGGGTCTGCCACGATAATCGTATCACCTAGTAATATTAAAGTATCGAAGTTATCAAGCGTATTAGCGCTTACTAGAAGTACTTAACCTAATTTCCTCTAATGTTCGATTTCCTTTAGCTAATCAAAGCCAAATTCGTTTTGTTTTATCTTCATATAATTCGAAACAACTAGCTGTCTTTTAATTAGGTCCCAGATCATGTATCCTAAGCCTCCGTAGCCAACGAATATACTCTTCTAGGCGCGTAGCAAGAGCTTGTACTAAGCGTCTAGTTTAGTAAGGTAGTATACGTACACAACGCTTCCGAAGACCTTAAACTTAAAGATATCAGGCTTCTTATTAAACTATTCCTCGTATAGCGTTTTATTAAGTAGCAGTAACTAGGTTCAGTTAGCTGTATATACATAATATACAGCTACAAATTCCCAGTATTCTATTAGCAACCCAGAGTCTTCTAGTAAGGCTCTAACTACATTGAGAATAGTATAATTTCCTCGTTCATTAACACCAATCTACTAATGTGTATACGTCGTTATATACTAAAGTATAATGCCCTTACTAGCAACCTAGGCTTTGAGCTCCTTACTATGATATTCAGGGGCATTATTAAGGCGTATATAGCGTACCTTCTTCCCAGTTTATATCTCTACCAGTACTATGTAGTCCTATAAAAGCTTAAAGTAGCTCTTACGATCGTCCGAAAAATAGATATTCCAGAATCCGGATTCATCTATAAGTAACAGGTAGTACTAGTTACCTAGAGTAGACTATATTCTTACAGGTCCCCAGTGATCTATATACACAATATATAGGGGACCTCCCTTAAAATCAACTAGCGATATATAGGCGAATATTAACTTCCCGATTAGGCAAGGCTCGTAAGTTGTAGGGTCTGGCCCTTAAATATTGAGTTCCGTGACGCACTGTTGCGTCTTCCGTATATACTAATAGTTTGTATAGCTGTACTTCCGATACCAGTCTAGTATAGTATTCCTAGAGCTAGACATTATAGCTCGATACGCCTATACCATTAGCCTAGTTCTAATCTAGTCTAGTTGATATAGACCTAATCTCCTGCAGAGCGTTCCTGTGGCAACCGTATGGCCCCTGTCCAATATAGTGACCTTGTTGCCTATGAATTGTACTTTAGCTCCCTTTTTGGCTAGTTGTAAAATAGACAACAGGTATATATTACTAAAGCTCTTAGCGTAATATACTTTAGAGATAGTTATCTCTCTTCCATTGGCAAGTGCCAGGGTCACGCGACCCTTCCCAGTAGCCCAGCAGTGTGACCCGTCTCCAATTATAATCTAAAATAGAGTAATATTAGTAATATAGTCGAAGGCAGACACATCTCCAGTAAAATAATCAGACGCCCCTAAGTTAAAATACCAATTATTTTGACTTGTCTGCTATGTAGTGTGGTGGGGAAATCGGTCACGTTTATGCCAACATCGCTTAGTTGGATATCACGTGCCAGCGGGACATAAATAGCCTTCGCAGCTGGGACAGCACTTAGATACTTATGTATTATATAATACAGTTTTTCATCTCGTTTTTAGACATATTTGGGTGTACTTTTAAGTACTATAACCTTTATTTTATATTGTTCTTGTTTTATCCCTTACTAAGAGCACGTGCGATACACAGCGCAATTGGGATATACTTATACTTGTATTTCATTCCTTTTATATTAGTGACCTACGTAGGGAGCCTTTTTTGTAGTCAAGTAAAGGTATTTATATTCTTAAGTAAGGGATATTTACTTTATTTACTTTAGTTCTAATACTTTTAAGTTATATAAAATAGTTTAGAAGATAATTATTTTAAGGTTATTATATATTTTAGGATATAGTACTATTATATAAAAGAGATTAGTCTAACTTAATAA
>NXFV01000702.1:0-13287 GCA_002803225.1 Gamarada debralockiae | reverse complement strand
TTAACCTTTATTTTATATTTTATATTTTGCCTAGGAAAGTTTCTTAGTAAAAATTAAATTTCCATATAATCCTTTAAATATTGAGTTTTAAAATAAACTTCCGCGTGTCAGATTACTCTCTTAAATATAATAAGTCTCTGTATAAAATATTAGATATCTTTATAATACAAAGTTGTGAAGTTATAAACTCGTGAACAGAGCAGATTTTGGTGTGTTTTCGCTCATTTTAAGCCATGCGTAGAGAATTCTGACACCCACTGGTGACCTATAAAGTTACTTAACTTATACTATTTTAGTTATATCCCTAGTTAAAAGACTAGGCTATTATAAGCGCTATTAATATACTTATATTAAAGATACTAGTTTTAAGAAGGAAAACTAATTACTAGTGCTTTTTCCTAGGATTATATTAGTATTAAGATAAGCTAGGGATTAAATAAAGAAAATAGATTTAATTATTAAGGTTTTAGTAATTCTAGAGTTTTAGGAAAAGGGCTAGTAGACTCTAGTCTCTCTATACTTATTAGTATAGTTATTAATTTCGCATTAGATAAAGAAGATTAGGTTATTCTTAATAAAAAGGACTTATATAAAGGAATATATAGAATATTAGAGGGCTAGTTCCTAGAATTCGGGTTTTTAAGGAAGAATAATATTATATTAATATACTTTTGTTTAAATCTACTAGTAGATTAAATATATAAAGTAAGCTAGAGGAAGTTAAAAGCCTAAGTAGAGATAGTAAAGATAAAGGAAATCTTGAAAAATATAAGGGAACTAAAACTAACAAAGGAGTAAATTCTAGATTAAGTTATTATTAGTACTATATATAAGCTAAAGTCTAAGAAAGTTTGACTAATTAATAAGAATAATAGAACGGGAGGTACCCTTAAAGAGAGACTAGACTAGTATAAGCAATTGTTTATAAGAGATATCCCCTAGGAATATATTAGCTAATTTAAGGATTACTTATTATTATAAAGAACTATAATTCTATAAGGATCCTAGTTAACCCTAGAACAGATTAAAAAGCTTAATATTAAAGACTAGCTCTAGCTAAGGGAGAGAGAAATACTAATTAAGATACTAGTTAATTATAAAGTAGCTATTATATTTAATTAGACTAAGAGCTCCTAAATTTACAAGGATATTAGCCCTTTAGTTATTATTAAGATAGTAGAATATAAGATATAATAAGAACTAAGCTTCCCTATTTTAAGAGCTCTTATTCTAGCTATTCTAGAAATCTTATAAGATTATCTTAAGTAGAGAGTACTTGAATATTATAATAGACTATATTAGAATCTATAGTTTTTAATTACTAAGAAAACCCCTAGAATATATTAACTTATTAATACTATAATAAAGCTTAACTTAGTAATACTAAAGGATATAAATTTATCTCCTTTAGTAGATAAATTTTTAAAAGAATTTACTAGGTATATAGTTACTTTATTAATTAATTTCTTTTTTAGATATAACTAGCTAGTTCTTATACTCGAATATAAGGATATAACTACTTTTGTAATACTACTTAGGTTATTAAGAATAATAACCCTATCTTAGGGAGTAACTAACTTAGTTGCCTAGTTTATATATATAGTAATAAGGATTCTTAATAAACTATTTCTAACTATTATAATACCTTTCCTAGATAATATTAGAGTTAAGGGGCCTTATATAACCTATAAAAATAAAGAAATTCTTCCTAGAGTTAAAAGATATATATTTGAATATATCTAGAACCTAAATAAGACTATAGATTAGATTAAGTATATAGGAGCTTATATTAGGGCTAAATTATAGTTCTACTATAATAAGATAAATATTATTAGCTTTATCTATAGGTATAATAGTAGGACCCCTATTACTTTAAAGGTAATTAAAATTCTTAAATAGCTATCTTATTAAAATATTACTAAAGGAAAAGTATTTATTAGAGTTTATATTTATTACTAGATCTAGATTAAGGACTTTATTATTATTACTATTCTAATCTATTAACTATTTAAGAAGAGTATTAAGTAAAATTAAGGTATTAAGTAAGACTAAGCTATAGATACTCTTAAAACTATACTTATTATAGTACTTATATTATATAAAATCTAATATAGACTAAGATAGAGTAAAATCTATATTAAGGTAGATATAAGCCTTAAAAGATAAGGAGGTATTATAAAATAGTTTAATAAAAATAGTAATTAAAGGGTTTCTTAATATAAAAGTAGGCTTTAAAATAAGTTTAAATATATCTATAATATTATAAAGAGGGAGTATAAAGGAGTTCTTAAATACCTTTAAAGACTTTAATATTAGCTGTATAGGGTCTACTTTATCTTGGAAACTAATATAAAGGTTCTTATTACTTAGCTTAATTATACTACTACTAATCTACCTAAAGCTCTTATTACTTAATAAATTATATAGATTTAAATATTTAACTTCAAGGTTTAATATATAAAGGGGAAGATATATATAATAGTTAATAGACTTTCGAGATAACCTTAGATAATATCTAATAACCTTAATAAGTAATATAAAGAGGATATTAATAATTAGATTATAGCTAAGTTAGACTATCTTAGAATTTTAGTGATATCTATTAATAAGGTTAATAATAATAATAAGGGCTCAAAGGCTACTAAACTAGGATTAATAAAGCCCTTAAATAATAAGTATTTAAAGTATTTATAGAACCTTACTCGATTTTTAATAATATTAAAGAAGTCTACTAGTATATCTTAAGTAGAATTCTATGCTCTCAAACGGGAAGCTACTAAATATAGCGTTTAGGACTAATAATTATAGAGGAATACTACTAAAGCCTTCTTATCTAAACTAGTAGTTAATTCTAATAAGTACTATACAAAGTTACTTAAGGCCCTTTATAATAAAGTTAGATATTATAGGAGAGAGAGTATATACACTAGGCTAATAGCTTAATATTTCTGGAATAAGATATATTTTAATATTAAGAAAGATATAAATAGTTATATTAAATATTAATTTAAGTTAAAGACTTACTTAAAAGAAGCCTTATTTCTAACCTAAGCTAGTTAATTATTTATAGACCTAGCTATTAATATTATATACTTACCTAATACTAAAGGATATACTAGACTTATTATATACTAAGATAAACTCTTTAGATAGCCTAAAGCTTAAGCTCTTTATACTATTACTACTAAGATAGTTATTAATTTTATCTAGTAAAAAGTTATATACTAATATAGACTTTTTAAATAAATAACTATTAATAGAGGAGCTAAGTTTAAGAAAAAGGTTATTAAGCTTTTTTAAAGATATAAAGTAAAATAAATTTAAATATTAATATATAATACTTAAGTAAATAGAAAGAGTAAAGAAAAATATAAGCTAATCTTAAATACTCTTATAACTTTAATTAATAGTAGTAAGTATAAATAGCCTAGATATCTTTATTTAGTATTATTTATAGAATATACTTTAATTTATAGACTAACTAAGTATACTTTATTTTATCTAGTATATAGTTATAAAGTTATACTACTAATTAAGATAAAGTACTTAATTTAAAGGACCTTTAGCTAAAATAATATCTATATATATAAAGAACTATTAATTATTTAAGTAAAATAGCTAGAAATATAAGATAAAGATATTCTAGAAATAATAGCTAAATAAACTTAAAAGTATTAAAAAGGATAAGAGTATTAAAATAAAATATATAATATTTAAAAGGAACTTATTAATACTAAAGATATAGTTCTTTATTATAATATTTTTATAATAGATTAAAATAAGTTAAAGATAATAAAGCTTAATTAAAGATAGCTTAAATTATACTAAGTAATAACTATAGATAGTATAAAGGGAGTTTATACTTTAAAAGATATAGATAAAGCTAAACTAAAAGAAATCTTTTTTAAAAATTAGCTAAAGAAGTTTATTAAATATAATTAATACTTTTAAGTTTTAAATAAAGTAGTTATTAATATTAATAAAAAAGAATAATAAATAGTAACTAAAAAGGAGACTTAAGAACTTAAAGAAGAAAAAGCTTAAGCTAGTACTTTAAAGTAGAAATTTAAGGGAAAAGAAAGAGTAAAAGTTAATAAGCTCTTAAAATAAAAACAAAAAATTATAGTTTAATTACCTAGGGTTTTAGAATATAAGAAGGTATAGTATATTTGGTTCCCTAAAGATTAAGAATAAAGTAAGATATAAGGTAGAGGTAGTAATAAAGGAACTAAAGGGGAAGAATAATAGAAGGTCTAGATATAATAAGATAATAGTAATATTAATGACTTTAATAAAGAACTTAATTATAAGAGCCTAGAATAGCCTAGTTAAGTAAGACTTATTCTTGGCCTATTTTTAAGTATAGTACTAAGATACTATATAAAGATAGTCCTCTAAAGAGAATTACTAAGGTAAGAACTCAATTCTATTATACTAAAAATAATATATTATAATTCCCTTAACTTAGTATTAATAAAGAATAGATTCTCTAGTACTAAGAATCTCTATATATCTAAGCTAGTACTAGCTATTTTAGACCTCTTATAGTATAGAGAGTATAGTTAAGGACTTAAATACTTAGTAAAGGTAAAAAGAAAGAGCAAAACACTAAATTATAAATAAAATTAAGCCCCTAAGAAAAAAGTTAAAAGGGAATTATCTTCTCTAAAAAGAATATAAAAGAAACCTTTTAAAAACAAGAAGAAATATAAAGAGCTATTCCTCTTTAGTCTAATATAATTAAATTTTAACTCTATACTAGGGAGATATATAAGCCTATTAAGAGAGTTCAATAGCTATTCTGAGGGTAGCAGTAATTATCTATTTAATAAGTTAGATAGCTAGGCAGCTAAATAGCTAATAAAACCTATAATAAAAGGAAGATCTAGGGAAGGAGACTAGTCTAGGGAAGGAGACTAGTCTAGGGAAGGAGACTAGTCTAGGGAAGGAGACTAGTCCAGGGAAGGAGGCTAGTTTAAGGGGCTAGTCTAACTAGTATAGAATCCAAGGAATCTAAAGTCTAGTCTAAGTATTAGCTAAAGAAGAGGTATATATAGAGAGTATACCTATTAAGTAGTACTCTAAAGTATAAAAGAGTTTTGCTAAACTTAGTTAGATAAGTAATAAGAGCTTAAGCTAATATTAAAAGACTAATATAAAATAAGTAACTATAGAATAATATATATAAATACTTACTTAAGATATTAATACTTAATATATATATTTAACTTAAAAGAGTTAATTAATAGCTAATAGAAAGGAGATAAATAAGACTATATTAACGAAGATAGTAATAAAGGATTTACTTATATTAGTAGAAAGAGATAATAAAAAAAAGATAATAGAAGGTTTTAATAAGATATAAGATATATAGAAGACTAAGGCTTATTATAAGAAAGACTATAATAAGGGCTTAGAAGAGGCGACTTATAACTAAATATTATATTTTCCTAAAGGAAGTATATTTAAAGAAGTATTTAAGAGGTATTTAAGTAGTTCTAAGTATATTATTATAGACTAATATTTTATTAAGAGAAAAGGAAAAGAATACTTTTTATTAAAGCCTTTACTTATTTACTTGAGTATATATATATTTAAAGAAAGAGGTCGACCTTTATATAGCGAAGTTAATATAGTAAAGCTAATTCAAGAGGAGGTAAGGTCGAAGTTATAAGGGGAAGGAAGGAAGGAAGGAAGGCTAGGGAGTATATTCGAGGGTCGGAAGGATTAAAGAGTTTGATTCGAAGCAAAGACGAAACTATATATATAGTTAACTTAGAGTTAACCTAAGAAAGAATAAAGGAAAGGGGGGAGAGTCGAAAAGTTCGATTCGGAGTAAAGACGAAGCTGTATATATATACGGTTAGTGTAACAGCTACTAGTAGCTGGAGGGCAGCAGGAGGGATTACAGTATATTAGAGAAGTAGCAATAAGGGAAGGGAGACAATAGTAATTGTATTAAAAAGAGGTTCTATAATACTAGTATACTTATATGATATAAAACTTAAGCTTGCCTTCCCAAAGTAAAGTTAGTAAGCTTTACTTATTATTATTCTAGGCTCCTAGCTTTATATACTAGCTATACTAGATACTAACTCTGCAACTGACTGTATACTAAGTAACTACTAACTAATTACTAACTATCCTTAACTATACAGATATATTAAGCCTAGCTCAAGTAATTATAGCAGTTCTAATAATATTACCTAATTTTATATAAAATCGCCTATATAAAACTGCCTATATAAAATTGCCTATAAAATCGCCTGTATACCTTTAGGAGCTAGGCTCTTGTTATAACTATCCCCCTTCTAAGGCTACTTGTCCACGAGGAGCTAGGCTCATATTAAACTAGTAGTCTTAGCTGTCCTCATTAAAACCTAGTAAGAAAAAGAGTAATAGCTAGCGTAGTAATGTAGTAGTCCTAGTTATTATATGACTTAAGTGAGGTTTTTATAATTGTAAGACCTACTTCGCGCTTTAAATATCAACTTCCTTAGGGAAATCCCGAGTGCCTTAGATCCTCAGGCAACAATTCGACCTTGGCGTTATTAAGTCTCCCTAGCTTTCCTAGCCTTATTATACCTCTATATTACTCTTTATATATTTCCTATATTATCCTCAAGTACCTAGAGATTGTACTTAGTTGGCCATCCTTCTTACTTTACTAAGTAGTAAGTCTATCCCTTGATAATAGCCTAGTCCTTTACTTCCTTGACCTCTTATTCTTTATTATCCTCTAGTTCTAGTAGAGGCATAAGGGGTTAACTATCCCTAGGCTTATACTTATCAATAGATTAAATAGGGAATACGTTATACAATCAGTTGTATTTTTTAGGAAGGGCTAGTTAGTAGGCCTATATACCGATGCATTCTAGAATCTATAAGAGTCTAATCTACCTTAGTTATAGCTTCTTATCCTTAAGTCTTAGGTTTCTTATAGACAGCTTAACTAGGTCTCCTTACTTAAAGAGCTTAGGTTAATATCATTAATTATAGTACTTAGCTTATCGTTCCTAGCTTTAAAGTAGCTAGTCTGTAAGGTGTTTTTATAAGTCTATAAGGTGTATAATTTAGTTGTATGCTACTAGTGCCTCCCTCTTACTAGTGCTATCCTTAGCGCTAGTGATATTGACTTGTAGTTCTAGATTGTAGCTGTATAAGGCTTTAAAAGAGATTATACTAATACTTAAGTTTCGACTATTATTATATATAAATTTAGCGCTAGGCAGGAGCTTAGCCTAGTTTATCTATTTGAGGCTAGTATAGGCTTAGAGGTAATTTTCGAGTATATAATTAAGGATTTCAGTTTGTCTATTAGTTTGGGGGTAGAATATAGTACTAAGCTTTTACTTAATTAAGGAGTAGGTATAGACCTTAGCCCAGAACTTAAAAGTAATTCTAGTATCTCTGTTAAATACTATTCCTTAAGGGGAACTATACTTAAGTTTAATATTTTTATAGAATAAGGCTACAAATTCAAGTATAGCTAAGCTAGTAGTTATTAGGATAAATTTGGCTATCTTAGTATAGTAGTCTACTATAACTAGGATAACGTTGTACTCTATAGTCCCTATATATAATCTAAGGAGTTAAGTAATAAAGTTAAGTAAGATCTCCTACTAAGGGTACTATAGTACAGGCAAAGGCTTAAGCTTACTATATAGCTTATGCCTAGGGATTATAATATTTTAATAGGTCGGGCAAGTAATTATATACTCTCTAATATCAGTCGCTAACCCTAGCTAATAGAACCTATATTATAGCAGTTCTCTAGTCTTATCGATGCCCTAGTGCCCTGTAAGCTAGTCGTTATAGTACAAGTATAGAAGCTCTTAAATTAGTGCCTTTTGTTAAAGGATAACAGCCCTTCCCTTATAATAAAGTAAACCCCGTTAATCTAAGGTATAGCCTTCTTGGCTAACGCCTTCTTAGTATATGTCCTTTTAGTATACGTCCTTTTAGTATAACTTCAGCTCCTTCTTAAGCCTACTATACAAGGGATTAGTTCCCTGGGACTTTAAAATCAAGTCTATTAGACTAAGTACTGTCTTTTTACTTAGGGGGTTCTTATACTAAGTTGTATTCTTGGCTTCCCTCCTAGTAATTGCCTATAATTGTATAAGCTTAATGAGATAGCTAGTCTTACTATCCTTTGCCCTAGGCAACGCACAAAGTACTTAAATAGTCTAAGTAGGGGTTTATAGACTAATAGTATCCCTTTTTAAGTCCCACTAGCCTTTAGGCTTTATACCTAAAGGACTTAAGGCATTAACCCTCTAGGTTACCTTCGCTATATTATACAGCTCTGCCTCTAGCAGATTAGAATACAATTTAGACCTAGCTATAGTAATATCGAGCTTAAGTCTAGCTGTATTATACAGCTAAAAATCAGGTATTGCCTTTACTATCTTATATAGCTAGTACTTAGCTATATCGCATAGTACTTTAGAATTAAGTCTAGCTACCTTTGGCAGATCAGAATTAGCCTTTGCGAGTTTATCCTCTAGTAGGTCTATTTGTACTAGACAAGGTATTTATTAAGCCTAGCTTAAATAATTAAGTCTAGTTGCCTCTAGTAAATTAGTATTAGCCTTTACAAGTTTATACTCTAGTAGGTCCTTTTGTACTAGACTAGCGATTTCCCCCGCCTAGTAGATTAAATCAAGACGACGTAATAGGCCGTTAGTAAGGTTTAATGACCTTAGTCAATATTATATAATAAAGTTATAAGGGGTTAAGTAAATTAGCTACTTAGCTTATCTACTATTAATTTAAGATTGTTTTATAAACCCTTGTAAGTTTATATAATCCGACTATACTTTAATAGTATAACTAGTCCTATCTAGATACTAGCGCTAATACTTAAAACACTTGATAATTACTATTAGTTCCTTATTAGGAGTAAAATAGTTAAGCTTAGCTCCTTTAAATTATTTAAAAAAGAAAGTAATAGGATATTATTTGCTAGTATTAGTCTATAACTAAGATAAGATACCTCCTAGGACTACATTTGAAATATTAGTCTCTAGGCAAATAAGTAAATTAAGGTTATAATATTAAAGTAAAGGCGCTATTTAGAAGGCGCTTAGTAGATTAAAGAAGGCCTATTACTAGGGACTGCCTTAGGCTTTACTAAAGTCGCCGGTTTTTTATCTATTAATATTGCCCTTTAGTAGTAATATAAGTAGCCGAGTAATAGCTAAGTACCTCTTAATAAAGTATCTATAGAAGTTATAAAAACTTAATAGGACTTAAAGGTCTTAATAGCTTCTTAAAGGATAACTCTCTTATTCCTTAATAGTATATATATACTTAAGGTCTATATATATACCTTGAACTCCTATAATAAAGCCTAAGAATTCGATCTTCTTTTAGTAGAACTAGTATTTTAAGGGCTTAGTATATAACTTAGCTACTTATAGGCGCTTATATACTTACTAGAGATATTTATTGTGTTCTTCCTTTGTCTTTAAGAAGATTAGTATATTATTTAAGTAGATAATATAAAAATTATTAACTAGTCCCTAAAGAGCCTTATTAATATAAGCTTAGAAGGTAATAAGAGTATTAGTAAGACCTATAGGTATTACTAGAAATTTATAGTGTCTATAACAGGTCTAAAAGGTTATCTTTTATTTATCTCTTGCTTGAATTCAAAAGCAGTAGTATATATCCTTTAAGTTAATTTTACTAAAGTACTTAGCTCTTAAGACTTAGTTTATAATCTTAGTAATTAAAGGTAAAGGGTATTAGTTCTTGACTATAATAGTGTTTAAACCTTAATAGTTAATATATAGTCTAAGGCCACTATCCTTTTTAAGGGCAAATAAGATAGGGGCACTTGTTAGGCTCTTTAATTTATATATAAAGCCTTTAGCTAGGTTCTCTTTAAGGAACTCCTTTAGAGCTACTAGCTCTTATAGTAAAAGGGGGTAAATAGGTCTGTACAAAGGCTCTTTTCTAGGCTATAACTTTATAGTTAAGTCGATATTACAATAGGGTATTAGCTTTTTAGCATTTAAGTCGGAAAAGATATCTAGATAGCTTTTTAGATAAGTAAGGAGCTTACTAGCCTAGGGGGTAATTAATTAGTAATGAAGTAAGTGATTTACTTTAATAAGGGTATATATCTTAGCTCCTCTTATATACTTCTAGAAATATTAGTAATAGTCGACTCGAATATTAGCCTGTTCGACTTTATATTGCTATTGGCAGTACTTATAGTCTACTAGGATTTTGAGCTTGGTTAGGGCAGGTATGCCTAGTAGGATTTAAGAGTCTCTTAAATCTCGATTAATAGCTAGGTAAGACTGTAAACTAGTTTTATAAGTTCTATATATATCTGTAAGCTCTAGTTATAGGTTATATGCTCTGTAAGTTAAAAGATTTTATTGGTTTACTACCTATAAAATAGGGAGGTTAGTATTCTAATAAGGCTTTAGGCCTAACTAGCGAACTAGCTTAATATTAATTAGGTCGACTTCTATATATATATCGATTCTAATAAGTATAGGTATAATGTCTAATAGTAGTAATATTACTCTATTAGTAGTGAAAGCTTTAATGACTCTAATAGGCTTAATCGGTTCTATAGTAGGGTCTTAGTAAAACTACGCTAGTTTAATAAGTCGTACAAGTCATAAGAATTGCTTAGAGTTGTGGGTTCTTTAGAGCCTAACTAGCTAAGGCTAGGTAATCTGCTAGGCTAGCTACTAGTCTTTAACTGTTACTATTAGGTTGACTAAATTTTAGCTTCCTGATATCGTTCTCTTCGCTCTTTCTGTTTAGAGTAACTAGTAGTATAGTAACTTAGCTTTTAGTAATAATAATAGGTATTATTAGGCTATTTTTCTTTAGGTTTCTTAGTATAGTATAATTTATCCTTCTGATAGCTAATATAATAGTAGTCCTTGTAGTCCCTTTGGGAGTCAGTCCTTAGGTACTTCGAGCTAGAGCTAGTTATAATATAGTTCTTATAGCCTCTAGTGTCCCTTTTCTAATCTTAATAATCTTGGGTACTCTTCTTTTCTTTAGTACTATATAGTCCTTCCTATATGTATTAAGCTATAGCTATGTACTAAGCTCTAGTCCTAAGTATAGCTATATTAGATTTTTTAAACTATTACTTTAGTTTATTAGTAAGCTTCAAGTA
Organism: Gamarada debralockiae; assembly: GCA_002803225.1. Lineage (NCBI taxonomy): Eukaryota > Fungi > Ascomycota > Leotiomycetes > Helotiales > Hyphodiscaceae > Gamarada > Gamarada debralockiae. Next base: position 2,132 of record NXFV01000702.1, on the reverse strand, counting down.
AAAGGCTATAGCTAAGGCTACTTTATCTTTTTAGAGTAAGTCTTTTTTAATAGTTAATAAGTAGGCATTAAACTATACTAGTGACTTATTAGGCAGTTACTTAGCTAAGTTAAGCTACTTATATAGAGTAGTAGTAGCGTTTTAGCTATTTTAGATATTATTGTAAGTCTAATTAATAAATATAAACTATTTTTTAATGCCTTCCTTTTAGTTACTAAAGGTATACTATAGGGACTTTAAATTAGCGTCTAAATAATCTAAAGCCTTAAGAATCCTTTAGCCTTTAGTTTAGTAGATTTTAGGGTCTCCTTTAAAGACCCTTTTAATATCCTTCTTCTAGTCTCCCTATTCCTAAAGACTAAAGCTAACCTTTAAAGTATAGCTAGGCTTAACCTTAATTCCTCGAGAAAAGTATTATCGCTTGTACTAATAATAAGTAATAGTATTAGAATTAAAGGGGCTAAGGCTATGCTTAATCAATAGCTATATCGAGCTAGTCTAGTAGCTAGATCGATATTCTAGCTAAAATATAAAGGGGTCGGCGGCCTAGCTAATAAGGTCTTTAATAGCGTCGCTAGTACACTTCTGATTTTCAAGGTTCCTAAGGCGCTCTTTAAGTTGGGCTATATTTTCAAGGGCTTTAACCTTAGCATTAAGCTCTTGAAGCTATTAGGTTATAAGAACCTTTCCTTTGGCTTAAAGTCTAGCTAGGTCAGTAGCAGTGTTAACTTCCTAATTGGTTCCTAAGGTTGACTTAGATGCAGTAGTATTACTAAGAGCTACTTATTCCGGCATAGTGCAATTAGCCTTGTAGGTAGAAGCTTAAGAGTTGTAATAGCTACTAGTAGCTAGAGGGCAGCAGGAGGGATTATAGTATATCAGAGAAGTAGTAATAAGGGAAGGGAGACAATAGTAATTGTATTGAAAAGAGGTTCTGTAGTACTAGTGCGCTTGTATGATATAAAACTCAAGCTTGCCTTCCTAAAGTAGGGTTAGTAGGCTTTACTTATCGTTACTCTAGGCTCCTGGCTTCACATGCTAGCTATACTAGATACTGACTCTGCAACTGACTGTATACTGAGTAACCGCTGACTAATCGCTGACTGTCCTTAACTGTGCAGATATATTGAGCCTGGCTCAAGTAATCGTAGCAGTTCCAACAATATCACCTGATTTCATATGAAATCGCCCATGTGAAACCGCCCATGTGAAACTGCCCATGAAATCGCCCGTATACCTTCAGGAGCTAGGCTCTTGTTACAGTTAGTTTGAGGTTAACTTAAGGAGAGAGGAAAGAGAAGAAACTCCCTAGCGCTATCGACTACAAAGGAGACGTTATAGAATTAATAGAAAGAACCTTAAGAGATATTAGCTTATTTATACAGTAAGGGGGAGTATAACTTCCAAGGAGATATACCGTAGGGTTAAAGGCTAAAGTAAGGAGGTTAAAACCTATATTAAAGATCCGTTAGCAATAAAGATAGAAAGGGAATATTCAATTAAGCTAAGGCGAGATTAAATCAATAGCGAAAGAGCAAGAGAAGAGAAAAGGGAATTATCGACAAAGTTATTAATAAAGTTAAAATTAATTAAAGATTATCGAAGTTATTAAAGAGTTAAAGAGTTAAAGAGAGGTTCAAAAGCTCTTCCTTTATAGGAATTAGGAGGTAATTGTAGGAGCCTAGCGAGCTAATCGCAACTCGCCTATATTAATACCTAGATTAGAGCCTAGATTGTTTGCTTTGTTTAAAGGGTTTGAAAGTAATAAAGTCAACGAGGTTAATATTATCAAGGGACGATCATATGATCGCAGTAGCAATTGTAGGGGGGATTCTTTTGATAGAGTATTAGAGTATTAGTTCTCTCTTTTATATGATTTTCTATTTGATTTCCTTTTCTTTTAGTGCTTAAGGGCAAGCACGAATATAAGGGGGGACGAATGTGGTAGGGAAATCGGTCACGTTCATGCCAACATCGCTTAGTTGGATGTCACGTGCCAGCGGGACATAAATGGCCTTCGCAGCTGGGACAGCACTTAGATACTTACATATTATACAATATAGTTTTTCACCTCGTTTTTAGATACATTTGGGTGTACTTTTAAGCACCATGACCTTCGTTTTACATTGTTC